>VWPU01021228.1:0-136615 GCA_013398955.1 Callaeas wilsoni
CCTGTCCAAACCAAGACAACCGGTTTACAACTCTTTCCCCAGACAAACAGAAGTTTAAAGTACTGAAATTTATCAAAAGAGCTGAGATCTGAAAACTTCTCTGTTCCAACAATTTGACTTTTTTTCAGTGTAAAAAACTTTAAACAGCTTTTGATCAAGACACATAATGTTCCTTGCATGCTCTTGATCCTGTTGGTATGAATTCTGTGTTGTTGTCACTAAAATTAGATTTAAATTGGAGTGAAAGAATCCTGTGTCTCTAGAACTGTTGCAATTTATTATGTTGGGGTATTTGAAGGCCCATACTTTTTCTAGCCATACCTATTCAATGGAGCACAGCAGCAATACAAAATAAGTTCTGAAAAAGCTACAATTTTGTAGGTAGAATCAGCAGTAAAAAAGAAAACATTGCTTGGATTTGTTGTGTTTTAATGATGTTTTCCTGTGCCTAAATGATATTGACTGTTGTTCTTGTTGAAGAGGAAATAAGTATGTGCTCGGAGCTACTCAGACAACTATTCATCATTCTCTCTGGCAACAGAAAGAATCCCCATGCCAGGATGCAAAATCCAGTAGCAGCTACAGCTGCAGAATATCAGAAGCCTGTATTTAAAAACTCACAGGCAAATCAGAACCCAGTTTCCAGGCAGGATGCACTTCTTCAGAAGCACTGCTTTAGGACATAACTCAGTTCTCAGAACACCACAGTCTGCAACTTAATTCAAGTATTTAGGGGAAAATAAGGGTCTTTGAAATATAAATAACACATAAAAAATAACACATTTTGTTCTTTATTGCTTCCTAGAGAAGCTTTGGTGGAGCACTCTAGTGAATAATGATAACATTTGTTCTTAAAATCTGATGCTGACTTAATCATTATAGCAAATTAGGATGAGGAACCCTGCTGTGAGAGGTGATGAAAACATCATTTTTTATAAGATAATAGCGAATACTGTTGCTTGGTAAATCCACTGTTAACATCTGTAAGGATAAATAACTCTTGCTTGGTTACTTTAATTTTTTGTGAATCATGTTGGTTCATAACCACTGACTTAAATCTGACTGCTGGTACAAAACTGTAGGTTAAAACTTTTGTCTCCAAATTAGTTGCTCTATTTGGACTCAGTTGGAAAAATTGACTATAAGGAACAAAGGAAAGAAGTGCAGACTGGCAAATTGAGTCTCAAGGGTGTCCAGACTTACAAAGCTTTCAGAGAAGGCTCAGAGCATCGCAACAGGCTCTCAGGGGGCAGAGAAGATAGAAATCATCCTAAACTATATTCTGGCCATGCCTGGATTTATGTCTTCTTGGCAGCACATGGAATATGGTTCTTCTTATCTTAAGTTAGCATATTTATATTTACTCCCAAATAGAGACAAACACAGGAAAGTTTAAATGAAAACAACTCTTGGACAAGGGCTTTCCTCCTTGACCATGAAAAGTAGAGTAACTGGGCTAAGATTAGCACCTATGTTACAGAGTACACTTTCTGCCATGGTGTCTCAACCTCTCATTCATTTTTCATAGACTTCGATTATTTGAATTTTCTAATGGGAAACACTGTTTCTACAAGATAGTGCCAAAATTAAAACAATAAAAGAAAGTAACCATTAAACTATTTTATTCTTAACCGGATTTGAAAGTGCTGTAAAATACTTGTCATTGCTAGTTTTCATATATTATTTAAAGCTTCCTATTCTTATTGTAATGACTATAGAAAATGTAGAACCTAATCTGAGTTCAATGGAACCCTGGAAAAACAAAAGCTTTATCAAGAAAAATGAAAGCACTGCTTGGAAACAAAAGCTAATTAAAAATAATTCTTAAAAATGCCCTAGAGAGAGACAAATGTACAGATAATAGTCACAGTCTGTTTAATATTGGCAAGTATGTCTAACATGGCAGCACATTCAAACCAGTCTTTGCCTGTACAATCCAGCATCTAGCATGGTTATAATGATTAAACTTCATAACGCTTATTAGAAATCTTACGCCTATTAAATTATATATAAAACCATATCATCTTGAAGTATTACCGTTATTCACATTTATCGATGTCTCACAAGTGTTTTCATTTGTTGGTTTAATGTGTTTAATCTCATTAATTTGTGAGAGCATTTAAGAGATACAGCATTCAAGCAGCATATGTCTGTAAAGAAACAGTCATTTATTGATCCTTCTTGAAAAAATAGTTGAAAATAACTGGGTTAGTGTGAATGGTTAACATTGCTAAAGCTGAAAAATAATATCTTTTATTCAAATTTTAGGGCTTTTCCAATGATATCATATAATAATGTACAAAATCACCCTATGGATCTGTATGAAATTTATTAGCAATGTAACTTATGGCTTACTATCTCCAGGATTTTATATCCAAATGTAGAATGATATTGTTAATATATTTTTCCATCTCTAGCCTTCATTGTTGGGTGCGTAGGTGTAATAGCATGCCATATTTTGTGTCTCTAACAAAACATGATTTCTTTTGCCAAAATACTACGTACAAGTTATCTGCAGCCACCACGGGAAAAATCAAGTCAGTGCAGTTTCTCTCATTCCTCTTCTGCAGAAAAATAAGTCCTTTCTAGAAAAGGAGTGAACATATTCTGTAGTTTACGTACGGCCCAGCACACAGCAATACAACACATCAAATCCCATTCTCTCGTACTTGGTCTTGCTGTAACGCTGGCAAGAGCGGTACTGTAAAGGCAAGCAGAGCTTCTACTGAGGGAAGCCCTGAGTGCGCTAACAAGCCTTAACGCCCTGATCAGCCACACATGTGCCTCCTCACATCCACCCCCTCCGCCCCCACCCCGAGCTTTCTTTAAGCTCAGCCCGAGGCTGGTGCCCCTTTTCTGGGCTCTGCTCTGTTGGTGCTGGTGCCCCCCTAGACCCCGGGCTTATCCTAAGGGATGGATTTCTGTTTGACTGCAGACCCACCTCACCACCTTATGAGCTGGGCTCTTAGCTGGACCGGGCCACCATTCGCAGGGCATTCCCCCTGGCCGAAGCTGGCATGGCATTCCCTCTGCTCCAGGCTCCCCCCTGCTTAGGGAGCACTGCTGCCTTGGCTGCTCCCTGGCACACTGAACTGGAATGACCTCCCCTGACATGGAAGGTGGGACAGGCACTGGCCTTGAGCATGCTGGCAGGGACGTGCAAGAGGTAATTTTACGCTCTTTTAATCTTCCTGTTCTCAAAAAATGTATTAATAATTAAGCTGGCAGTGTTTCCGCAAAGCAAAGCTGGGAAACCCATTTATTTACTCGTGTGTCTTGAAAATACATAACTAGTTATTCTAGCTCTTTTTTGTGTATTAGGAGACAAAATTTTCTGCCCCTCGCCATGTATCCAGTTGCAGTCCCAGAATTTGTCTGTTCTGTTCTAGAGACTGTTATTTTACTTTAGAGTATACCTACCTATCTACCTTGATAGATGGATAGGTAGATACATTTCTGTCTCCCTATTTCTGTATATCTTTGAATTTTTATGTCTAACAAAGCTTGTTGTTAAGTAACTACACAGAATAAACTTCTTTTTTTGTTTAATATCATTTTATGCTAGAGATCTTGTAAGGAAATTGCATCTGACTTGGAAATTACAGGGTTTTTTCTAAGATTAATGCTGATGAACACACATATACTACTACATTTATTTGGGACTTCTCACTACTGCTAATTACTGAAACCCATAAAATCTATTATTGGCAATTTCTTGTGACAGCCAATTGGTTTTCAAGATTTCCATGAGCTAAAAGTGTTGCAAAAATACAACCTGGTTAGTGACAGAAGCTAGATACAAACACTGAAGTTATTTCAGGCCCTTAAAACTTCAGTGCATTTATACTCATGACATAGCATGCTGCCCAGTCTTGCTGGTGAGCAAAAGACTTATCTGTCCAGACCATCAAAGTCTCTTCTGAGGGCAATAAACATAATTTTAATTTTTAAAATTTCCTTTTTGTTGAAGTGGTTAAAAAACAATAGAGCAAAATGGAAGGTTTTGACTTCAGTGCCGGATATATTGCAGCAAAGAAGGGAAATGGCAAAACTGCAATTACTGTGATGAGCTTAATTATCATCATGGGCTCTGGAGTCTTACTCATAGAGGAGGGTAAGGAAAAGGGAGCTGGAAAAGAAAAAAAAGCTTTTCAAGGTAAAAGCTTGTTTTCAAATTCTGTGTTTAATCTGATTCCTGTATGTGAGGAAACAGCTCAGCGATAGAAGTGTTGTTCTAGCACAGTAGTGCTGCAGACAGCTGTCTGTGCATACTTCATGTCACTTAGCAATGACGTGCGCAGACACTGTCACTAACCCATGTGGCACAGATCCCACTGCCAGTCATTTTGCTGTACTTCTGCAGTCATGGAGCTTGTGGTATGCATGGGATGGCTACTGCTGCTGTGTGCATGCAATGCTGGAGTGCTCACTGGAGATCCAAACCAATTTGGGGTTTTGTTCTGTTTTAATAGAAGTGTAATACTATTATAACTTAGTGTTTGGAAATAAATCCTCGGTGCTTTATCCAGTCCTTCTCCTTTTTAATGGAAGAAGGTGAAATTCACTCCCAAACTTCACTTTTCCTGGGTTTTATGTGTTAAATTTACCTCTGAATGTTAAGCTTAGGCTTTTACACTGGGAATCGGGGTTACACTGCCAGTAGCTGAAACTGTGTGCAGGAAAGAGAACGCTCTGATTCCAAACTGTAGCCTTTCTTCTTTGTAGTTCTGAAGCAGGTGAGAAAAAAGGAGTGAGCAATAACAGGTCACAAATTCAAACTGAATTTCAGTGATCTGTGCTCTGTATTCTCACAGCAACGTGGTGACCTGTACATAATAAAAAGAAAAGATTTATATTCTTAAGTCAAATGAGATTGTTTCATGTTTTATCAAACATTTCAATAGGCTTCTTTGTGCCTTAGGAGAATACATTCAGCATCACAAATTTTATATTCTCATTCTGATAAGAAATTCCTTCACAATCTCAAACAAGGATAGACTGGGAACTGTCTTTGTCCTTCAAGGTATAAAAGTGAAAGGAAAATCACCACCAGTACAGTTATAAACAGCCTATTCCTGAAGTCAACTTTGGAATCTCATCCAAGTCAGAAGCATATTGTCCAATATTTGCCCTTGTTTGTGCTGAGTACTTCCTTTCTGTGTCATGTAGAAATGTGGTTGTAAATCATCTGTACCTTTAAGCAGATACCTCTGCTATGGAATGTACCTCTCGTAGTTACAAATAATCTGTAACTGGGCAGACTACTCCAGATAGTACCTAAGGTCCAGCCTTCCATTCCAACTTTTGGTTCAGCATGGTATGGTCAAGTCTGTAATTAACCTTATGCATAACTCCTGGCAAATCATTGGGCTGTTATTCTGTGTTTGTTCGCATTTTTCTTTCCAAAATTGTCTGTCTTAGAAGTCTTCTAGAGTAAAGTTTGACAGTAATTATGTGCCATGCATCACAAGTGTTTCCAATTTCTCTTTGAAGCCTTAACTAATACTGGGGGCCTAGGCAATATCTGTTTATCCCCAGGGCTTATTAGCTTCATGAATATCAGAAACAAACAGGTGGCTCCCTCTGAACTTCTGCACACGTTTTAAAAAAAGAGAAATATTTCAGAAATATGATCTTCCCTCCTTGCTTCCAGTCTTGCTTCTGTGACTAATAGTCATTAAAATGTCAGATTTCCTCTGCAGGTAGAATAGTGTGATAATGTTCACAAAACAGGGAAAAATATATTTTGAAAGGCAGTGGATAAATTTAAGTCTTGTCAAAAATCTGGATGTTGTCAATATTTAAAATAACCTGCCATGGCTTGGCACGCTACTACTGCCATTTTTATTCACTACTTCAGCTTATTGTAAATCCAAACAGCAACAAACCATTTCAGGCAGAATGCGCCTTAAACACAGGAACTGCTTGTGTTCCCCATCACTAGTAATTAGTAGAAGAAAGCAGAAAGTAAGCACTGATAATTACTAGAAGAGGGAAAAAACCCAAGCAATCAACATTTTATTCTCATTTCTCTTTGCTGGTGCCCAGCTCACAGGTTTTTTAATAGGTGCAACCACATCTCACTAATCTTGGAGTTTATAATCCCAAGTATTGGACAGAAGGCACCTGAAGGGGAAGGTAGAGGGTCCAGTAGCAATGCTGGCTGTAAGCTTGACTCATTTAGCCACTAGTGAGCAAAGTTACTTTACTCTAGATTAAAAGAAAACCAAACTGGATTATTTAAGCAGCCAAGGAACACCTAATAACGTGTAGCCCTTATTTTTATTACTGGTGGCACTTTTGATGACATACATAACAAGAAAAAAGGCCAGTTTTATTTGAGTATCTTCTGTTTGTGCCCTAGGAATGGCTCTGGTGAATAAAAGTGGTGTGGATGGCATGGATGCAGTCTGAAAAAGGAGGTAAGCATTTACACTTTGCTTTTAAAGGACATAAAATATTCTTTATGGAACTTTACTGGATTGGTGCTTTTGGAAGCTGAGTGTAATTCAAAATGCAATGTAATGTATTTCGTTTTAAGCTGCTTGTAAGCATAATAGTTCTCTTGTTCAATTATATTTATGCTTTAACTTCTCAAATAATTGGAGCTTTTACCTCCAGTCATCACTGATTTTTAAGATTTATGTTAATCTTTCTAAGGTAAAAATATTAAACATAAATACCAATCTATTTAGTTTTTAACATTTTTGAGGGATCACCCATGATGTTTTGAAAATAGGTCTGTATATGAAGCTTTTGCTAGCTGGTACACAGATGAGATTTATAAAGCAAGCTACCCATTTGTAGTAAAAAATAGAAATGAAAATCCTTTATTAAAGATGCCTCTGTAGATACTTCACAGGAGAGGACAAAAAAGGACAAAAGATAAAAGCAGAGAGATTAATTCTGCAGATTGGTGCTGAAACTACAGGCCTGTATTTTCTGCACGGATTTACAAACAGCAGTGGAAACCTGGGATTTAATGCTGCATTTCTCCATGTTCTTAATGGCATTAGCTCTTTATGAATCAGGAAGCAGATACCAGACTGTGCAATAGCTTTATCAAGTCTGAGAGTTTCACAATAAGAATGTTTGATTGTATTTCTGAAATAATTTACTCATCAAACAGTGCTATTAAATGTAGGATACCTTTACAACACTGTTTCTATTGTTGTTTTCACATTCTATTTTGCTAGCAGTAAATCATTTTGAAGCAATTCATTTTTTACACATTGAGAGATAGACAGCAGATCCTGAACTCAGCAAATGACACATTAAATTCAGAGACATGTCAGTCACATTTAAAGCATGCAGCCAACTCCTACAGCAGATCATTCCAGTGGAAAAAACAGTTTCTCTGCAGTTCTCTATCCATGTCAAGCTGAAATAGAATTTTATTTTTGTTCACCTAGATAAAGAATTTTTTATGCATGCTCTGTACTTCGTCACAGAGTAAGTAATAAAAGAATAACCAGTATCTATATCAAAAGTACAGAGCTCATAGCCCAAAGACCAGAATTTTTGACCAACACCACCTGGATTATCCAGTGTTTCCCAATTAGAAGATATATTTGACAAATAAATATCAGGAGTGTTACTTCTTATTAGGGTAAAGAAATATAATGTTTCAGACCTTGACATCCACCTTTCGCTATCAGCTAGGATTTTTGAGAATAAATTTCAGAAGCCTTCAGTCTGAGAAATTGCTGGCGAACACGAGCTAGCCTGGAGCTCTGCTCTCCTGCAGACTGTAACACTCACTGCTGAACAGGACTGACACCTCCAGTGCTGTTCCTCAGGGCCGGATTTGTTTGTAGGATTTACTTGTTTTGATAAAACATACATAACTAAGACTATTTAATGAAGTAGGGAAATCCCATCAAAGATAAGCTTTTGCTGACAAACTCTGATGTTTGAGCTTCTTGGCACACAAGAAAGTTTGCTGTATCTCCATTTTAACACGTTTAAGGAACTACTTCTATGCTGTGGTGTTCAAGCCTAACTTACTTGTGTTGTTGAGTGTCTTTTTGTTTTATGCAGCCAAAGCTGGGCTGTAGAATGTAGTTGCACTGGATTTGAGCTTTGAACTGTCCAAAGCAGTCATTGTTAAGTGTTAATTTTGCACCTTGGCCTGGAAGGGGTGATAAGCAATGTCTGCAGTAATTGTGTGTGTTTCCGCTGTCTCTGTTATTTAGTGCTAACGTTTGGACTGTGCAACTCCGAACATTTTCTCGGGATTTTTTGCATCTATTATTTCAGCTAATAGGTTTTTTTTTTACAGTATCACATGTTTCAGGGTATCACTGTTGGAGTTTTTATGGGTATTAGGCAAAAATTCCAAGCATTGCTGAGAAGCAGTGTGTTGTGGAGCTCAAGTGCTGTTTGATATGCATCAAAGATGTTCAGATTTTGATAGGTACTATCCTCAGTATTTCCTTTGTTGTAATTATTATTCTAGTGGGAATGTGCTTTTTTCCTTTAATGCAGCCTCTCTCTGATGGAAAATCTGTGATGAGTGTATCTCCATTCTTCGATGCTAATCGTTAAATTTAACTGTACATGGGAGTGAAAATGGACACAAATGTGACAGATGTGACTTTCTAAATTGACATTTGTGGTAGAAGCTCTTTGCACATTTTCATAACAGAACATTGCCAATATTTCCCCTAAGTAACACTATGGCTCTTGTCAAATGCTTCCCCAAAAGGTCAGTTATTTAGGCTGTAGTCCTTGTTCTCCCTGGCTGCTGCTGCTGCTGCACATTCCATCACCAGGTGACATTACAGAGAAGGCAGTACTGCAGCCAGGAGACTTCCACTTCAGCCCTAAAAATACCTTTAAGAGAGAGGGGATGGGACTTAAGGCAGGCTCTTTTGGCATATGAGGAAACCCTCAGGATGCTTTCCTTTATGCAGAAAATGTGTCTGCCTCACTCTAAAAGCTCTGCAATGTGCAGCATGTACTCTTTAGCCAGGTGTGATAATCAAAGTATTGTCCCATGCTCATACTTTGTATTTCCTCAGGTGTATTTCTAACGCTTTCTGTTAAAGCACATTAAAAACTAAACATAAATCAGGGGAAAAAAACCCCAACTTGTATCTATAATACTTCTATAAGTTTGATTTTATTACATGTTATTTAAAGGTTATACATACCAAACCTGTGCATAAATTTCCATCTTTTCTCGTTCCTCCTTGAAGTCAAACTGTGCAGGACCTGAGGACAAATGGGAAGAGAAAGCAAGAACGTTTTTTGTCATTAAGCTTTTTGTATATTATATTATAAGGGAGGCTAAATGTCTCTGGTTCGAAAAGTAGTTTACTTGTGGACCTGAAGAAAAGCTTTCATAATTCCATTAAAGAGATGTAAGAGATTTTGCAGGGTAACAAAACTGTATAATCTTTTGTCAAATGTTCAGAGAGCAAGCAAAGCAAAAGGATCAAGGACATTCCTTAAGCTCTGGAAGTAGAGTATGGTACTTGGAAAGATTTCTAACTGCAGACTTGAGAACTACACATGGATGCATATATATCCAGTTTTTGTGATTTATGTTGACAGGGCATGTGCTTCCAATACTGGGAATTATTTTCGCCTGACATAAAGGTCTCTCAATAATTGAAATTTGACCTGAACATGAGGGATTGGTTGGGGTAGCTCAGTATTATCAAATTTTCCATAAATTTCTTGAATGGATTGACCTTTAGCATCTTTTTAAAACTCTAATGTTTCCCACTACATCTCTGTGATGGCTTGAATTTATATCTCTCCCTCTGTAGCAGGAGATGGGAATTAAATGTGTGCTTATGCTTTTCTTCTCTCCCCCTCTGCCCTCCTGCCAAGTTCTGGAAGCATTGGTCATAGGTGAGAGTTTACAGCTCCTTTTAACAGAAAAATTGGTGAGATGAGTTCCATCTAATGCACTGGCATTTTTTCATGAATAAATCTTAATTTACTCTCAGAATTGTTAAATGATTGAGCTTTCTTTTTGGTGAGGATATTGATCTCTCCCCTTCCTGTTTTTCACTATTGTTGTTGCAAAGTACTGAAGTGTTTTTTCTTCTAATTGTTACAAATCTGTTGCATGAATGCAAACAGTTGCACTACAGTACTTCTCCATTTGTGGATTTCATAGCACTTTCTCATGATCAAAATAGTTAAAAGATGTTCATATATGGATCAGGAATTTCTCCTACTAGTTGCTGGCTTTCCGTGAGTGTGTGCATAGGCATCCCACATTTGTCCTTGTAATTTTTTAGTAAGCTTTTCTGTAGACCAGAAATATGAGTTTGCTTTTGTGGAAGTGGTAGTTTATGTACTGAGTGTCTTTCCTTAAACTTTGATCACTGCTGCTTGTTATGGAAAATCTTTCATTTTAGCTGTATTTCTAAAGAATGAAGGATTTGTGCTTTGGAAAGCATTTCAGCAGGCTCCTGCTGGCTCAGATTCACAGGGATCTCCAGAATGATTTTTTCTTTGGTGTTTCCTGACTTCTTGAGGTGTGCCTGTGGACACCTGTTCTTAGCTAGTTACTTGCACAGATACTTCTGCCTTCAGTTATTCTTGCAATCTGTGGCTCTTGTGATATCAGGGCAGTAGGAATGGTGTGTCAACATCATTTAATACAACATATAAACATAGCTATGTATGTACAGGTACTTCACAGCTGCTCTGAGCACTGGTTAAGCAATAGCACAGAAACAGTGTGAAGCTAAGCCCAGAAACTAAGCACACCGCTTGAAACGCAAGTATAGATATATGTAGGTATATATATATATATTTTAAGAGTAGCCAGTTTTAGAAGGATGGAAACAGCTATGAAACAAAGCATCTGAGGGAGAGAATTTAGTCAGACAAATGAGAATGATGATGGGGAACTCTTTAAGACAATTTCCTGTAGGTAATTATGTGTGTTTCGAAG
This sequence comes from Callaeas wilsoni, assembly GCA_013398955.1. Lineage (NCBI taxonomy): Eukaryota > Metazoa > Chordata > Aves > Passeriformes > Callaeidae > Callaeas > Callaeas wilsoni. Next base: position 10,919 of record VWPU01021228.1, read on the forward strand.
CCTTAACAAAAGAGTAGTATATGCAGGTTCTTGTTTATTGTTTCTGGGAATGTTCAGTGCACTTCTGGCAGATTTATATATTTGTGATTTTGGGCAGTGAAATACAAATTTTTTTTTTAATTGCTTTTTTTTTTCAGCAAACATATAGTAATGTAGTTTTGCATAAATACATGTAAAAGGTGTTTTTCTTATCTCTGAACATATCTGTTGAAGTGGGGTTTAGTAATTCTTTGGTAAAAATATTTGTAGAAGTTAATGACTATGTGTAGTACATTGTATATCTGGACTTTTGGATGCCTTTGACATAGCAGAAGACATCCACTGTGGCCATTTGTACTGTATCAGGGGTTTGTCCAGAATGTTTTTCAGCAACCTATTTTGGAGTAATTCTACTCTGTAAATCTCTTTTACAACTACTGTTGTGTGCTTATTATGAACTACAATACATTTGCAACAGAACACAGTTTTATTAACTATAAATATTAGGTGCATATGGTCCACGCCTAGAGAAATAGCTTTTTTGGTAAATATAGGTGGAGATTTTTTTTCGTTTTTTTTTTGGTTGGGGTTGTTTTTGGTTTTTTTTTGGTTTTTTTGGTTTTTTTTGTTTTTTTTGGGATTTTTTTTTTTTTTTTTGGAAAACAATGTGATTTCTTACATCAGTGATCAAATGTCCATGAATGGGATTTAGATCCTTTTTTATTTTATCCTTTCTCTGGAATTGACTTGGGGAAGAAGTTGAAAGGAAATAAGAAACTCTGTCTGTTTTCTCCCTCATGGTTTTTATGCAGGATAATGACTCACTCTTTTAGTAGTTTCCAATCAGCATGTTTCAGTTGTAGTTTGAAGTATTCCACATCTCACTGGCAAATAATCAAAATTAGTATAAAAAATTGTTCTGATTACCTTCCTCAAACCCCCCTAGAGAATTTGGTAAGCGTTATTTAAAGTTTAAACACTTGTCAACAAACTACTGTTTAGACAAGCCATTCATTTGCTGAAAACATTTTTTATATCAAACCAATACACAATTCATGTATTTTTGATTCTTATACATTTCTTCTGTCATTTCGTATTTCTGTAGATACAAACCCGCTCATTTCGAATCAGTAAAAAACTATTAAAATTAGTTTTTAACTGTAATCCACACCAGCTGTCCTTTCTTCGATGACTTTTACAACAGACTGTGGTTGTTTTCACTGTCTGGTTACTTATACTTTTTTGCTTTTATAACCCTTTTATGTGGGGGTGTTCATATTTGCCTTGGAATTGTGTCTTTTTTGCTCTCTCTTGTCTGTTCTGTGAGGTATTGCCTCCATTTGTTCTGTACTGCACAATGTATTTTCTTCAGCTCGCATATTCCCTCTTCCTTCTACGCAACTTTTTTTTTTTTTTTTTAATAGAATAAAAAAACCCCTGAATTGCATTGTTATACCATGGTATAATTTTTGTGATATGGCCAAAGTCATTCCATGGCAAGGATTATAACAAAATCTATTCTCCCTAGCCCACTAAATCTAATATACACAAAAAACCCAGCTGCAACAGAACTTCTAGGCTCAAGTCAGAGCAAGACTTCTTGCCAAAATGGAAATAAACTTCAGAATACCACTTCTTCATCATAGGGTTTAAAGTAGGAGTGCATCTATATCTCATAGACCTGAAAAAATACTGCTTCCTCTATTGTGGAAAATGTTACTAGTTGTTTACTGATAAATTTTTTTGAGGGGGAAAAAGGCAAAAAGTAAAGCAAATGCTATCATCAATATATTCTTAGTTTCCATTTTGTTTGTTGAATGGGTATTTTATAAATCTGATAGATGGGGGGAAATGTAAATATCAGGGAAGGTATACAGTTCCTTATTCCATAAAAGTAGTAGTTTTTAAAGAAGATTATTTGGTTTCTCATTAATTAAACAGGTGCAAGCATAGATTCATTACTTCACTGGAAAATGAAATCAAAATATCAAGCACAACTCTAGTAAGAAGCATACATTTAATTAAATTGCAAGTCTTCAGGGGAAGAGGTGTTTTGTTTGTGTTTGAAACTGTTCTTAGCTCACCTGGATCATGACCAAAAATCCTGCTTTGCTAAGGCAGTACCTCCCATGACGGACTTGGTCATAAATAAAATATTTGTGTCCGTGTATGTGCAAGTCTCTTAAATGTGTGGAACTGGGAAGAACAGAGGGCAGTGATAGCTACTTTCCTGTGTCTTATAACCAAAAATCTCATTCTGACTACCCAGTTTATTGTTTAACTCCATTTAACATCTGCCTTGAATGTAATTGCAAATGTGGACAGGCTTACGGGCATGTATGTGAGGATATAAATATGTACCTATTTTATTGGGGCAGTGCTTCATTGCTATGGCAGGCGACCACTCAGAATCAAGCAGGACTTTCTAGGCCCCTTCTCAGCAAAATGCAGCTTGGTTTTGCTGCAGTGGGTTAGTCACCAGTCCATGTCTACCTCCCTGGTGAGCAGGAGAAGGGAGGGTATCTTCTTCATCTTCCCCTCTGACTTAATCTTCCATCTTCACTAGCATTTTCTTTGAGTGTTAGACCACTATTACAGCCAACTTCACAGGACTGTGTTCCTTTGCTGAAGTCCCAGTAATTTCTTTAATCCAATATATGTGCTTAGCATCACATCTGCAGCTGTTTTGCATGAGAATGTCTGGCCAAAATGCTGCCTTGCTGAAAGGTATCTTCCCTCCTTATGAGGTTATTCCCTTTCTGTCCAAACCATACCTGGAGGAATTTAACTGAAGTCCTGATTGTGATCATGTGGCTGTGGTCCACCATGTCAACATAGTTTTTGATGGAAAGAATTTGATACAATAATGAATGAGGAAAGAGCTTTGAATTTATGTTCTTCTGAAGAACTGGTAGTAAGTTAAAGGCAGATAGCTTAACCAACTCCTCACATAATTTAAAGTAATGTAACATTTCCCCTTTCATAGTCTTGTTGTGAGTGCTTAGTTCTATATTTCAAAGTTTATTGAATTTTTTGAGATATATTGAAAAATATGAATAATTGATATTTGAAACTATTACTATTTCTCAGGAAAAGTTGTTTCTGCTAGGACTTTCTGTAATCTGAAATGAAATGCATTATATTTTTATATAACCTTTCAAAACCAGATTTTGCTATGCAAAACGCTTTTTAGAAGATTAAGCCAGAATGTCACCTTATCTAGTTTTCTGTGACCCTCTGACACGTGCTAATTTAAATTTATTCCTATGATCTCATGATTTTACTAGTCTATAAAAGCAAGTTATTATCACTGTACAAATTCAGAATAGTAGCACTTAGTCTTACGTAATGATTTATCATTTATTTTCTTCCACATTACACACACTAATTCGTGAGGTCTTAGTGTGTGCAGAAGAACAGTGTTATAGAAACCCAATTTATAGGTAGGTAAACTGGGGCACAGGTTTTGAGGGTTTTGCCAGCCAGCTGACAGCAAGTCATCTTTAATGAGGGACAGATAGGCTCAGACTCTCTGGATTTTTAGTTGGCTTACATATAGTATCTCATCAGTTGAATGTAGTTCACTTGAAATTGAAGTCATGTAGCTAAATAAAACTCTCCTGTGCTGCACTGTGTATGTGAAAATTTTGTGTCTTCTGGAAATGGAAAGTTTTTTCACTATGGTGGAGGAAGTCAGGTCTTAGCTGTGCAAGGCACTCCTTTGAAAAATTGGGAAGTTTTAGTTTCATAGATGTTATAGATGTAACACATTATACAGTGCTCTTCAGTCTTGATGGTAGTGATTTTTCTCTCTTCTTAATTAAGGCAAAATATCTTCCACTAATCTCGGTCATGCTCCATTTAAAGCACTGCTGATATATTGATAAATTGTCTTCATTTGGTTTTTATAAAGGTCTCCCTGTCATCTGCACACTACCCAATTTTCTAGGTCACTGAAATTTTCTTGGGAAAAAAATTCCAAAACTTATGTATTCGTAAGATTTCAGAGCAACATAGGTGCTTACAATCTTAGAGAAGTCTTCATAACAGGCTTTTTTTTGAAGGAAGCCATAGAATTGCAAGATAAGGTGGGAGTTTCAGCTCAAGTCTTCCAGAAAGCTGTACAGTTTTTAGAAAAGTTTCTTAGGGACAAAACCATATTGCACACTTTTCCTCTGAGAATGATAAATAAGGAGTAACACTTTCTGGCCACTAAATAAAAATGCTTCTGAGCTGGTTGTACTATACTCCTCTACCATAAAATATCTGAGTGTTTTTTCTTGAATGATTTGTGGTTTGAAACTCTTCACAAACACTGTCTAGGTTTCTCTGGTGCACTGTCCACAAGTCAAAAGAAAAAGGAAATGCTTTACTAATTTTAGTGGCTTTTTTCAATAGGTTATTTTATAGTCACTTCCCTACTACCTGTGATTTGCCTCATCAAACAAAAATCTCGTTCTTGCTGCAGTAGCTATTACGGAGTTGAAACAGATGATGTTTGCATTCCCCTGGGTCAGTATACGCCACCTCAGGTCTGCCTCACTTGGAGCTGGTGCTGCTATCAAGGGCTCTTCAGAAATTCGGTTTTCATCTGCCTGAAACTTATTTTTTGATAGATGTATTATGAACATTAATGGTTCAAGGCTACTCAAGAAAGTAATTCTGGAAAAAGAGCTTAGGAAGTTGGCTCTCCATCTTTGCTTGGAGATACTCACCTTATTCACTTGGCTGTGTGATCCCAGGATGTTTTTCCTAACACCTCAGATTTGAGAAATATATATTTCTATAATAGATCTCTCTTGTGACTTGCACCTTTCTACCAGCAAACTCAATGCTTGTAAAAGGCATCATTTATGGCACTTCACTCTTGCCTTTGGAGAGTATTGTCTTTGCTGCTTGTGTTTTTTGTCTTGGTTGTTTGGTTTGATTTGTTGTTGTTGTGGGTTTTTTGGAGGGATGATTTCTGTTTGTGTGGTTTTTTTTGTTTGGTTGGTTTTTTGTTTTTCTTTATTTGTTATTTTGTCGGATTTTGATTTGTTTGGGTTTTTGGTGTAGTTTTTTGCAGAAGTCTTGCACCTCATGTGTCAGTTATAGCCTCTCTTTTTCTTAGTGCAGTCAATATCCATGTTTTCTGAACTAACTTTCAGTCAGAATCAGAGTTGCGTGGCTGATGACTTCATAACTTCTGCAAATGTTATTCAGTTCATGTTGTGTTCCTCTTTTTCTGATAGCAAAATCAAAATGTGAAGTTGTTGAGTAGTATCTCTTATCCAGGATCTTTTACTGCCTCTGAACCCTACCATGTTTATGCATTTCTGTAGTGCATTACTTTTTATTTTGAATGTTCACTGAGTTTTAGAATTGTTTCACAGAATCTGATTTTTGGATGAAAGTAAGTGGGAGAAAAAATTGCATCTCTACTTTTCTTGTTGTTTGAATTAATGACTGTCCTGCAGCAATCCATATTTATCTTCAGTATTCTGACTCCAGTGAAGCATTCCTTCCTTTTTTCTTGCCCATGCTAGGGTTTTGTCATGGTATTTTCTTTTCTTCATAGTGAGAACAGTTCAAGGGCATGAGTGTTCAAATTTCTGACAGAAGAATAACTATTGGAATGGACCTCAAATGTGGTTGAATCCTTGAGAAAATTAAAAATTTGTAGTGGACAGTTTTGTATCCTGAAGATATGTGGGGAAAACTGAAGCCAGTAAGGAACTTAATGGGGTAGTTCTGCAAGAGTCAAATCTCTTCACTGATCTGTAGGGACTCTTGATGATGAGCAAAGCCCATGGAAAATATATGAACCATATTGCCCAGCATTAGCTGAAATACATCAATTATCATGAATGCATTAGCTATTTAGCTTGTAGCAGTCTTTTTTTATAGAAAGGAACTAAACTGTCATTTTCTTATAATGCATTCTCCATTTGTGTCTTTTGTCTTTGCCTCTTGATTAGTCTGCATGCTCCAGGCATGTTAAAAAGAGGGTCCTTCTGCTCTTGAATTCATAACTCATATAGTTCAATTCCTGTATTTAATTCACTTACCTGTTGGTCTGTCATCAGAGCAGAGAAAGCAGGCCATGAGCCTTCCCTCTGCAGGTGCATTCTCCATCTTTGTGGTGGTACAGGACAGAAACAAAGACTGGGAATTAAATTATGGCTGTGCAAGTCTGAAGAAAGTTTTATATGCCTTCCATGGCCCTTAATTAGTAGACGGCAATAACTGCAAAGGAGGTTGCTGAAGTTCTAACTGGTATTCCTAGTACCACCCATTAAGGTAAACAAAGTACATTCTCTTCCTGCTCCTGACACAAAAAAGTCATTTGCAAGAGCCACTGACTCAACAAGCAGCGTCACCACTAATGGAAAGAAATAAAAGGCTGATACTTAGGCATATTTTTAATAGCTTTCCTCAGATTCTGTAGGCAGCTGAAATTACATTACTTATTCTAAACTTCTGAATCTCCAGTAGTGTTTATTGAAGCAGATGAGGATTTTCAAAAACAAAGCTTGAGGCATGGTGGTGGGCACCTTTTCAGATACTGATTTCTCTGACATTTGAACCCTTCAGGCACATTTCAATATTTGGTAGTAGTAAGATCCTGTAAAGAACAGAACACTACTTAGTGCGGTCTGTGTTTTATTTCTGTGTCTTTATATGGCACCCCACAGATCTAAACATTTTGATATATTATTAAACATATAAAACCGACAGTAGAATTCAAGCTCAGTAATTATAAAACACTTCTTTATCTCTACACAACTCCAAGTCTGTAGTAGGATAAACATTTAAGAAAATGTTTCATCTTCAGCAGAACAGACAATTTAATTTCAGTCTTGTGTGATATATTTTCCTACCCATGGAGTACCAGAGTGCTTTACAAGACAATCAAGTAAATACAAAAGTGAATATATGGACAAACAGCAATTTGTATCATGTTCAGCAAAGTTAAATCATAGTTTCACTCCAAAAAGTGGATGAAGTTCTTTGTGCTCAGTGAAAATAGAAGTCATGGGATTCTGTTATGTTGACTTGGAGCTATTCCTTCTTACTACAACACAGAACGATCTCAATTTTTTGCGGAGTTGGAAACAAAGGTGCAAGGAACAGAAATCAAAAGGCTGATAGCTTGACAGTTGCTATGTTGCAATACATAGTGCTAGACTTATTCTCAGCATCTATAAAGGTAACAATTTAAAATATATAACAAATTACACAATAAAAACTTTTACCAAACTTTCCACTACAAAACAAGAACAGCATTTATGAGGCACACGGTCCACCATTATTTACTCTCAGCTCTTTCTTCAGAGGCTGGATGTTCCTCTGTAAGTCTGAATCCCTTCAAAGCATAAATGGATATCCACTGTCCATCTATTCAGCTGTAAAGAGAAAGGGAAAAAGGAAATGTGGTAATTGAAACAGTAGGAGTGCTGTTGACTGAGAGACTGATGTGGTCTTGAATCCTCATGCTTAGAGAAGAGAGTGGTAGCAATGAAATACAATGAAAAGGAAGGGAGACCAACCTCAAATGTATTCCTGAAGCTGTAGGTACTCTTGTAGTTGCAGAAGAAGTCATACATTTCCAAAATCTACAGTCCAAACTCTAGATTTGCTAGACATGAGTGTTACTTCAGAAGAACTGCTTGTTACCTTTACATAAGAATGTGCAACAAACTGCACCAGAAGGAAAAAACCTGCTTCTAGCAGATTTTGTTGGACATTAAGAACTGTAGGCTTAAAAATGCAGCTCTGCAAGTCAATCACTTGTAGATGGGCAGGACGGTTTAGTCTGTGGATTGTCTTATTGCTGTGCTATAGTTGCTGCTATGGAACAGCAAAAATACACAAGACTATCACCAAAACTAAGACTTTATAAATGAGTTGGCATGAAAATCCTTGATTTAAAAAATATTTATTCTCAGTGTGACATTCTCAGGGAAAAATAATCTGTTTGGTAAATTAACAGAACAATCAAGCTTGACTCATTTACTGCACAAAAAATTTTTACCAATATTTTTGCAAGGCTCTTAGGTCTGAAAGGACTCAGATCTGTTGAGATTCTAGCTGACAGTGGTTCAGGTAGCACTCACAATACAGAGCTTGATTATTACTGAACTGTTCTACCTATGTAACTGATGAAATGGGGTTTTTGTACCTTAGTTAAGCCAAATCTTAAAGTTATTGAATTTCATGTTGTTTTTTTGGGGGTTTTTTTTGTTTTTTTGTTGGGTTTTTTTTGAAACCACAAAATCGCAGTATTGTTTTATTTGGTTGTGGTATGAAATCCTAAACTATCTCTTCTGTTGGCCATACATGTGCAGCACACCATAGGAGAAAATAAAAAAAGAAAAATGAAGAGAGTATATTGCTGATTTTTATCTCTATTTCAGATATAGATTACCACTCTCTTTTTGAAATACAGCCCACATGTGAAATAAGAAACACTGCTAACACTATATTGCTTTATTTTGGCACTGACCTTAATGTAAGACCCCCCTATACTCGATCTGTAGTCATCCACACTGTAGTGTTTTCATTGCCTTTCAACATCTGATGGGCAATTGTAGAGCAGCCCTAAAACTGTGATGGGAAAATGATCTAAGCTCCATATAAAATTTCAAGTGGTGCCACTCTTCTGTGTTTGAGGCTGTCTGATTTTTGGTCCATGTGCCTTTTTTGTCTAGAAGTCACTGGGAACATTTTTACAAAGGTTTACTGGATGTGAATAAATAAAAATTGACCTGAGGGTTTAAAGATTAAAACTAATGGAAAATTATTATTAAAGTCATTTTATGGAGGAGATTGTACCCACTCAGCACTATTTGAAAGATGTTTTCCTATAATGAGCTAACTGCATGTACTTTTGAAAATAGATAAAAGGAAAAAGTTGCAGCCTTTACAAGGAAACTTAGTATCTCACCTGGCAACTCAGAAATGTGCCCTGTCATTCTCCTAACTATGTCAGGTAGAATCACTTACTCTGCTTGTCACTTTTTAAAATATTTTGAAAACTACTGCTGTTCACATGGAGGATAAGGATATGAAAATACAGTTAATTATGAATCACAATTTGATCTATGCTCACAGAAAGAAAAGTGCCCTGCTTCTAGGACAGGTGGTGTGAATTTATATAGCTTGGCTTCAAATTTTGAAACCTCAGTTTGTGAGTTTTAGATGCCCAGCTCAAGTACCCAGAGATGGATGCTGAAGTGTCTCATGTCTTTGACAATACTTACTCTGTTCTTCAGTAAAATCACCACTCATTTTGTCGTCTTAAACCCTACTGAGTCAATAAAAAGCAATACACCACTGTCCAGTGCTCTAAACATAACTTCCTCTCTTCTGGAAATGCTTCTCTCCTATACAGAATTTCTAAGCTATTCCAGTCTGATTGATGTTCTATAATTATTTCTGCAAATGCTTAGTGGCCTAAACTGAAGTCACAATACCTATTTCTATTTCATGTTACATCATATATGAAAACAAGCTGTTGTTTAAGGTAAAACAGAAATTGATCCATTCATTTTAGTAGCTAAACCTGCATTATTTCTTTCGACACTGTTTGCTGTCAATATTGATAGCTTTCTAACAAATTCTCAGTGTCCACGGGTTGACTTTTCCTAATGGGCATCAACTAGATGTTGCACAGTATGAGAAGTAAAACAGCAATTCCAAGTTGCAGGAATAAAAGATGAGGTAACATGCAGTCAGGCCTGTGATATACTGAATGATGGTGCTAACAGAATGTGCCATTTCTGAACCACACTTGGGGAAAAAAAAGCTGCTTTTTTCCCCCTTTGCACTACCTATGGTGTTCATGGTAATATGAACTTCTCTGCAGGATAAATTACTATAAACCCTGTTTCACTACATTAATTTTTAAAATGTTTGTTGCTCATATTTGAAATGAAATATAAGTCTTAGGCTGCATCTCAGCCTTTGTGTACTGGCATTCAGATATAGCATATAGTTTTTATAGCATTACTGTTGTATCTATTAATCAATGATGTATTTTTAAAAGCATTTAATACATTAATTCTTTATTTTCCATCAAGACCTCCTTCAGTAATTTCCTGGAGTAGTAATCGTGCAAGGAACCTCAGCAATAACAGTAACACTACACAGTAATTAATACTGCATAAGAGGTCAGATTAGCTGGTATTATTTCTTCTTGTTTCTGAGTTTTCTAAATATTTTCTGATTTTCAACTTTGCAATGTTTTAATTAATCTATCTCCAATATTCTATATTACATCTTGTGTGAAACTGTATTCTTCTAAGAAGTTCAGTGAATTTTAAGTAGGTAGGAAATGTTATTTTCATCTATTAAATTAATGTGCAGAGAAAAGTTTGTGCTTTTTTCTGTCGTTGTTTGTTTAAAATCTTGAAAACAGGATAAATCAGCATTTTTTAAATACATGGATTTAGTATGAAAAGTCCTGAATTATTGAAGGTGACCTTTCCTGACATCTCTAGATTTATACATGGAGCCATCTTACTCCTGGTTCTTATGGAGTCTGTGTTTTCTAATAACAGCAAGTATAGAAGTTGGAAGGGAACTTTCTGTTATCAAAGGAACAAAGCTGGTGGTAGACAAAATCTGTGCAAATGCAAGCCCTCCCCTTCAATAATTAAATAGTAGGAATAGCTTGAAAACAGCTCCACAAGAAATAGGATCCCTGTGGAGTTTATACCTGCTCCTACTTTAAATTTTTGTTTAGGAGAGTTGTTTCCAGTATGATATAAAACTGACTTCTCAGCACAAGCAGTACTGTAATTTGAATTGAAACAATCACTAAAATGTAGAAGACATACATACATATTTAAAGCTTCCAGCCAGTGTGAGGGGAAGTATATGTCAATAGGAATGGAAAATAAATGCTAACTAGCAAACACAGCAATAAAACATATGCTACAAAAGCTATAGTTTGGGTGGGGTTTTTTTTAATACAGAAAGAAATCACATCTGTTCAAAATCAATACTTATTGCTGCTGGATTCAAGTGTAGTGAACTGTACATTCTTAATCACGAGTCTAAATGCCTCACTGCCAAAAGTGTGCACATGAGGAGCACTGTGCAGCTTGACAGGAGTTGCATTTTATGATTTGCAAATGACTGTGCACTTAAGAGAAAAGTTGCAATTATTCTTCCTAATTACAAAAGCACTGTCTGCCAGGTAGAGAAGAGAATCTTGCTTCTATGTGCTGGCAGGTTATTTTCATAAACTATTCATTGCTTGCCATTATATTGACATAGATTTAGGACTCAGTGGAGTCAAAGCAAAGTGGCACTTTAATCTGATTTTTTTGGTCCTGTCAGCTAGGTATATTCTTTTTTCGAAATGCATGTTAGTGTACACACAAGTATGATAGTCTCAAAATACTGCCTTTAACTCATGACATTCTCATTAATTTTTTAGTGTGTGTATCTCATGACATCACTGGGGAATACATTTTGTTGAGTTTCTATTTCTTAACTATTTAAAATTGATTGGTTTGACAGTTATATTTTTCCCCCCAAAATTTATAGAACCAATAAAAAACTGACATACCTATTTAATATTCTGATAAAGTTCTGTGAATACTCAATTTCAAAAATTTGTATCCTGGTAAGGTTTTCTATAAAATTCTCAAGCAATTCCTGTTATCTGTGAGGCAATTCTTGCTGTGTTTTTAAGGAAATCATATGTGATGTGAGGTCTTCAGTTAGTATACACAGGTGTGGCTCTGCTACTTGAAAGAATGGTGTCGGTGTACAGCAGCTACAGAACTGCCCCAGTGTCATACAAAGTGCTCTGCACTGAACTGCCATTGCCTTGCAGGGAACAAAGTAAAGTCATCAAAATGTTCCAGCAAGTATTGACAACTGTCTGCGTAAACTGAGCATTCCATCTGTGCACTCTAAGTAAATCACAAACTGTATCCTGTCAGAAATTTTTTAAACTCATATATGTGCTGCTACCTGCTGAACCACTCTTTGCTTTTCCTGGATAGCCGGGAGGGGTGAAGGGGGTCGAAGTGCTTTAAATCAATTTTTTTTCTTCTCAGATATATAATAGGATGTGTGTACATATATTTACACATACATATACCTGCATACCAACTGAAATACCTATCATTACTGCAAGGGTCCAATGCTTCTTGTTTAAAACAAACCATAGATGAGAGAATTTTATCATTTTATGATTTTGGATGATACTATTTGCAGCAGATCATCCCGCACACTTTTAGTCCACCCACCTCCAGTTTGACTGAGTTGGTTTCTTTTCAACCTAATATTTTTGCCAATGCGAATGCTTCCAAATGTGTTCTAAATTACTTGTTTGTTCATGGTTGCAAATGAGATTCTCTGAGAGAAAGGGAATGTGAAAGGCAAAAGCTAAAATAAAAAATCAGGACCAGCAGAAATCTTGACTCTGTTGTTGGCAGCCTGAAAACACTTCTGTTAAATGCAATTATTCTATTGCAAAACTATTTTGCTGTAATTCACAGGTCACAGGATAATTAATGAGAAAACCTGGTCAAAAAAAGGAAAAAAGAGCAGTTGGATTTTTTTTTTATTTTTACAATCTGTTTGTGGATTGTGCTCATGCTTTCAGGTGCTTTACACCTGAAAGAGCTGAAAGGTCATTGTGTTAAAATGTCACGTGATGAACAAACAATACAGCAATGGCAAAAAATTGTGAGCAGTGTGCTAAGGCAATGCATCATACCCTCAACCAGTGGGGTAAAGTGCCAGCTCTCTTCATTAACCTGTTCAGTCTTTGACACTTTGTTCTAGTGGGCACCTCAGAACTGAGCAACAGTGTAGTCCTTGTGACAGGGTCTCTGAGAAAGTGATATAATTTCTTTTAATCTGCTATCTTTCCTGTGTACTTCTGCTGTAGCCTTTATTTGTGTTTCTCAAACGTCTCTCCTGCAGTATTTTTTAGAGAGTGAATAGTACTTCTCGCTCCTAAGCTAATGGCTTTGGATAAAATAGTCAAAATTATTCTCCGATCTATCATTATGCAATTCAAATACATAGACTATTAAAGACTCGCTGCTAATGAAACAGTCTTGTTACTCTCTTTCCATGACATCTAGGGGTCAGCTCACTCAGGGGACTCCATCTGCTGCACACGCAAGAGCCCAGGTTTCTACATCCTCTAGCATAGTCCTCTAAATAATGGTGTCTATTAGCATTTGGTCTGACCCTCCAGGCTCCCTACTGCTATTTCCTGGTACATGTCTCCAGACACTACGAAATCGTGTGCCATCACACCCTCTGCTCTTGTGTGCATCTGCACACCAGCAGAGCCTGTACTCATGTCTCCAGGAGCTCACAGTATCTTTTGTCCTCCAGCTTTCATTTTGCTGCCCCTAGATGCATGCTTTGATATTTTCTGATTTTTTCTACATTTATCACGCTAGGAACCTGCGCATCAAATGTCCACTTCCCCCCTACCGCGGGCTCCTGGCTCCCCTCCCCTCCACTTCTGCCCTGTGTCTGCAGGCAGGTGTGCAAGCCCTGCCCCTAACTCAGGTGTCCAACGAGTACTGGTTCGACTGGGGCTGTGAGAGTCGGGGCACATGTGAGAGGAGCGCACAGCTGAGGCCAGTTTATCCCGGGACAGCAAGTTCTGCATCCCCATAGTAACCAGCCCAGGGCAGGTTTACGCACTTTGTAGTAAGTGCTAAGTAGCCAGATTGTCAGTTTGTTTCTTATTACATACAGGTGAAAGCGAGTGCTCAGGTTTCACAGGATGCAGCTGAGGCCACTGCTGGGCACCTCAGGTTGCCTCCCCCAGGCAGTGGCTCAAGCAGTCACTCCTGCTGTGGGTGGTTGGCATCTGAACAGCACTGCTCCGCTGCTGCTGCGGGAAAAACCATCACAGGAGCTGCAACTGAATGGGAAAAACCATTATAGGAGCTGCAACTGAATGGGAAAAACCATCATAGGAGATGTAACTGAACGGGAAAAAACATCATAGGAGATGTAACTGAACTGCCTGGCTGGACCTCTGCTCCTTACTTCTCTCAGTGGCCTGATGGGTGGCCGTGGCTAAATCTCTTAGTCTGCATATATGTTGTTTTCCCTCTCTGTGAAATCTGGGTGATGCTATGAAATTGCTTGGAAAGCTCTCTTAAGATCTAGTCAGAAGTAGAAAATAGAAGAGTTACGTTTTTCTAGTTCACCATTAATTTCTTTCCAGTCAGTACACTACATGTGTCTTTGGGGTTCACTTTCTTCTTTGTTACTCTAAAGTTAATTGCTTTACTGGTGTCTTGCATTTGTGTAGCTACAGCTTTGGATGTCAGTGTACGTGTTTAAATGTAAATACATGCCTACTGCCCTTACTTTTTAGAATAATCTTTCTTCGGGTACTTGTTGTCTGCCTAAGGACTTTTATAAACTCTTTAGTTCCTAAAGTTGCTGATTTTCCATATAAAACTGAGCACAGAAATATTATGTTGAGTGTCTGCATGAGTTTTAAAGTATGTCTTAATTTTTTTTTATTCTGAACTTGCCCTGCAAGGTGATGAACAATCTTGTCCTGATGGTTTCAAATGAACTGCTCATATATTTGTGTTAATGAGGTAAACATGTGCTTTGTTGGCTTGGCTTCTGCTGGACAAACCTATTAAAATTTAGATCTTTTGCTACACTGAGATTAAATTCCTTTCATCCTGAAGATAATGACTGAAGTCACTGGGGGCAGTATTAAAACATTTGCAAAATGATACATTTAACTTGTATCTATTCAACCTTTTGTTGAATGATAACAAACATAGATGATACTGTGTCAGGTTTTTGGTGTATTGGAAGGATGTTTGTTTGTTTTTTGTTTCTTTGTTTGTGGGTTTTTTGGGGGGGATGGGGTTGGGTTTTTTTAATGGGCAGGGAATTATTTGTTTGGGGTTCTTTTGAAAGACTGTTATCATCTGCAATTACCAGAGAATGTGCCTAGGACTTTTTTCTATGAACTGATACGAAACTAGACACCTCACTTATATGCATCATTTTAGCCGAACTCTAGTTTTTACATCTCATGGAAAAATAGAGGTTTGTAGCACAACTGCTGACACCCTTAACTATAGCATTGCTACTAGGCACTGCTATAATACAGTACATATTTCTTTGTGAAAGAAACGAAAGCTGCAATAATAAAGCTTAACTTTATGGTATTGAAATTCGCTGTGTTTGTACCTCCAGGGAGAAAAACAATTAGAGAAAGACAATCTACCTAAATAGGCTGGGAAACTGAATTGCTCTGTCTATGCTTCATTACCCTTCCTCTTTCTCATCTCACACTTTCCACAAATAGCATGATTATGTTTACCTGACATCTTCATGCTTCCCTGCTGAGCAGGCTGAGGAAGCCTCGCAGCTGAGATCAGCAGTGCTTTCTATGGGGAATGACTTAGAATTTTTTTGTTTAAAGGATCCAGTTCTTGAGCTATTTCAGCAGAGATCTTCAGAGTGTCCCTGGATTCCGGTAGGGAGCAGAATAAATGAAGTGCCAAGGAGCATTTTTTTTTAAAATGACCCGTGGCTATTACAAGTACTATCTTGGCTGGTGTTATGTTAATACATCCTTAGTTGCCTGATAGAAAGGCATGGCCTGAGATTCTAAACATCATCCTGGTGACCTTCATAACTGATAGAAAGCCTGACAAATTTTTCGCGAAGATGCCTTTGAGCACCAAAACAGCAGTCAACTCTAAGAGTGGCACTGAAATAAAATGCCCTTTTACAGATAAAAGCCTTAATAGACAGAGAAAAGATCTGGGATGAGGCATGCTGTGAATGTTACCGAAGTCAATGTTTTCATTGACTCCCTTGAAGAACAGAATCATAAATCCAGAACAAAAAATCTTGAGAAATATACAGGTTGTCCTTATAAGGAACAGGTATTTTATTTTTCAGACTTCCCAGGTAACAGAATTCAGCACTTTCCTGTTCTGAGTTGCCAAGCTTTAAATTTAAATAACTAAACTACAGATAATTGGACATAATTCCTCAAATTAGAAACCAATATTACTTGTAAGAATTAATGACATTTCATTATGCATTACTATCTACATTAATAAACTATGACTGTATTAGTCTTAGCAGCAGCATATGAGTCTTTTTCTTGTAGCCTTTGGGATCTTTTTCTAAATCTAGTTTTAATCTAATGCTGTATGAGCTGCAGAATACCTGAATTTGAATTCATTTGCTTTTTAGTTTGAAGCACTCAACTACTCAGTCAAAACAATGAAACACCTAGATACCTATGTATCTATGTGTAAACTCTGAGTATATATGATATAGGCTTAATATCAGTAGCCTAAAAGCCTGCTACTTCATATGAGTTCAAAATGTTTGGAAAGCTGTTGACTGGATCAAAGTTTTGGACTTTTTGCTTTTCTGTCTTTGAGTCATATGGTGCACATGACCTGAACTTGCTCTTCAGGTGCCAAAATCTGCTTCTGATCTCAGAGTCCTGAATAACTAGAATTAAAGTTTTTCTACATTTTAAAAAAATGTCATCAAATTGAAAGTGTGGGGTTAATAGGCACCCTGGCTTTTCTGCCCTTTCATTGTACTTTCTTTTCCTTGTTACAGTTAAATGACTAGGCAGCTGTACTGAACTTTCCTTAAAACATGGACTATGTCAAATTGAAATCTGCAGATTTGTTGGTTGAGGGTTTGGGGGGATGTTTTTGTTTGGGGTTTGTTTGTTTTGAGGAGCAGCAATGTAATGGATCTCACCTTCACATTAGGGGAAAAACCTAAGCCAGGCTAGTTCAGATAAGAATTATTAGCCTGGATGAAAACAGGATTCCCTTTCTGACTGCCTCCAAACTCATGCTCCATCATCTCAAAGATAAAACCTCCTGCAAAGTTACAATATGTTGCTGATATTACTGGCCAACAATCCTGGATCTGTTAGCAGTCCTGCATTAATCATTTTGGGTGTCACATTGTTATTGGAAAGGTGTGCACAGACAGGCAGATACCTTACAGTTCATATCCCAAAGGATCCTGGAACTGATTTATTTTAGGATAAGCTCTGCAGGACCTACGCAACAATCATGGTCTTTTTGGACCTCAGACAACAATAGTGACAGTGTGGTTCCCACCTCCAAAAACTCATAAGGAGTTATATCTCAAAATACGTGGAAATATCAGCAAGACAGTTACAATTCATTTCACATGCAATGACCAAAATCAGGGTATTGACCCCCTGTGTGTTTTACAGCAAGGGAGAGAAGGGCAGCTATGGCAATTTAATAAACTAATGTCATTCAACTTGCTGTCATTCAGTGACAATACCTGGAGGTTTATGCGTTTTATATTACACTGATCTAGGTTCAGATCCTTCAATCACTAATTCAAGTACAGTATTTAACAGAAAGCAGTACTATTGCAGTTTACGTTTTAAAACACTTGTATAACTGTGTAGCTTATACAAATAGTCTTTAATACATTTCTATAAACAACACAGAACAATTTAAGGGCCCAGACTATCAGCTGTGATTTGTATGTCTGTGGCTTCTCTATTCTTAGTGCTGCTATAAACAATAATAGCTGGTTACAGTTTCAAGAGGTTTTCATGCCAGCCAACATTACCTGGAAGAGAGTGACTCTTTGGACTTATGCCCTGTCTCCTGTCTGCAGTTTTTGCTTCCTAGTGCCAAGAAAGTATTGACAGGAGCCAGAATTGCCTTTCAGACATTACCTTAGGCCTTGGGAACAAGCCACTTAAACAATTTTGTTAGCCTTTCCCCTGGTTTGTTTCCTGTGCAGTGCAGGCTTGCCAGTGGGAAGTGTGGACTTAGATTTTTTTTTTTTTTTTTTTTGTTCTCTGGTGGAGCTAATTTTTAAAGTTAACACATTTCTGTCATGGGATTTGACAGCATTTAACTTATTCAACCTTCTTATTATCCTATAAAAAATACAGAGTGTGGAGGTCTTTTTACATAAATGGAGTTAACTTGGCGAGTGAGACTTAATGCTGTACTATGCAAGGAGTAATCAGCTGAGGATCTAGACCTTAGGGTGGGAGGGTAAGCACTATGCAGAGGTATGACCTAGCTCTGAAACAACGACCTCTAGAACTACAAACCACATGGCCACCTTCAGGGGATGCTTTGCTGACCCAGTTAGTCCTGGCAGAAGGCAGCACTGATGTAACTTTTCTGCTTTTAGAAACCAACCTGATACCTCTCTGTAGTGAAGTGCTCTGCCAAGTGGCTCTACCAGGTCATTCAGAAGTAGATTGAGGATTTCTGTGTTGCAGCACATTTCACAGTGCTAGGTTTACCTAGACAGTCCTTCCCAAAGGCGTGTACTCTGAGTTAAACGAGGGATTGGTTAGATACATTGGACATTTCCAGGTTTTTAATGGTATTAAAAAGAAATGAGAGAGTAAAAAAAAAGGGGGGAGAGGGAAGAACTGTACCTTGCCAACCCTGTTGTTTGAGAAATAGTAATAAACAAGTCCATTATTAATAACCCAATAAAAAACTGTTCTGCACTAAATATATGGGACAGCTTTGTGATGGGTGTAAGTTTGCCTAGTTCCACTGATTAAAGGAAAATGCAGTGATTTACACCTGTGTTGACTCAGCACACTTGCCCTTGTAAGTAGCCTGTGACAAAATAGACAAAATAAAAGCACAAATCCTGTACTCTATAGATATTGCTTAAATAATTCATTATAGCTGCAGGGATAGAAGTAAATATAAAGAAAACTGCTTGCCTTTTGAAATACTAGCTAGAGCAAAGTCTTTTATTTTTTCCATTTTGGGGTTGCTCGTATTTTCTTCCTATATACTGTTCAAGAACTTATAAAAGTACAAAGCTCTTTAGGTTTAGAACTTTAGGTTCTCATTCATTTATGCAGTGAAGCTGACGTAATTCCATAGATCTAAACACTGTCCGCATTCCTAGTACTGAAACAAGTGTGGCCATGCAGCACACTAAACTGCATTTCATTTATTAAGTCAGAGAATAGCTCTGTGCTCTTAAACCCCTGTCTAGCTTCTCAGTGATGGCTCGCTGTTGTCAAGTTGCTCAGCTTGCTTTAGTGCCGTGATGGAGCTGCGCTTCAGCTGCATCGCAGACGTGGCCCTTGTACCTGAATTGTGCCGTGTGGCTGTTAAGGGGCGATGCAGTCTTAATGCTAAATGATTACTGCTTATTGAATAGTGAAATAGAGAGGGATAGGAAAAGGGTAAGAAAATTACCAGGCTGTGTTTATGTGCACCCCATTTTCAGAAACAAATGGCTCAGCTGAATAGAAACCTATCGTCTGTATAGTGCTGCTAGGTGGGAAAAGCCACCCACTGAGAAAACAAAGTGTTAATTTTTGTCCTTGTAAATACAATGCAAAATATTTTAAAGGTTTAAATATGTCCAGAATAGCAGTGTGTAATATATACTGCTATTCTGGACATATTTAAACCTTTTTAAACTGGTATCATTTATGTTTAAAAGCATAAAATGATGATGTGAAATGTATAGTTCAAGAGTTGCCATATTGTTTAGAGCAGCAGTCTCTGGTCTAAACTGTCTGTACCCTGCCTAGAGCCCAAGGTGAGCAGAAGCCTTGCAGGCAGGGTGCTGAGCTGAGGTTAGCTGAGGATACAAAGCTGTTGAGCCTTAGCACCCTGCTAACATCATCGCACAGCCTTTGGGGTTGTACTGACTGGGTGGGATGGGGCCAGAGCTTCTCTCCCCTTGTAGCTGCCTGCGGCACCCTTTGTTGCTGTAGGCTGATGTTATCCGCCATCAGATAAGCTGTGCCAACACAATGCTGGGGCAGTTTGCTCTGTGAAAGTGGTTTCAATGCAGTCAGATAAAAGTCTTTAAACTCAGAAAACAATTAGACCCCTGAACCAGGACCGTTGAGTCTGATAGGAAAGTATTCCAAGTACAGTTTTTTTGTCTCTGTTTCTCTCTTTACTGTTGTAAAGGCAGTACACCTAAATAACAGATGTGAAATCTCACCCATGTTTAAAATAAAAGAAAAAGTATTTACTGACTTGACTTTGGCTGGGATTTACCTGAGGATATTTGTTACCTTTTTCCATATTTCCATTTGTAAGATCTGATATAAAAGAACAGCACTATGCTGCCCAACAGGGTCACAGTAGCTGTAAGAAATATACTTTTCCAACCCCAAATACATGTTACCTGTAAATAATTACAGAAAATTTGCATCTTGTTCTAAGGATGTCTGCCCTTTCCTCCTCTGGTAGTGTTGCTGTCAGCATCTTTTTTCATTTTTGTTTCTCTGACTTGCTAATAGGATTGCAAAAAGCAGCTGGGAAGGTGGCCCCACTTACCTGTCCCAGTAGCCACTGGAGGTGTTGCCTTTTTCCCAACCTGGAAATGTAACTTGGGATCATTTTAGTACGGAGGTAATATAAGAGTGGATCTTTATTTGAAGACCTTCAGGGACAGTTATGGAAAGATGTCCACAAAAGCCCCCCCTCCAGGAGTGAGTACATTTTTATAGGTTTTACGAAATTAGCTTAATAGATAAAAAGCACCAATTAGGAAGACAAGTGATGCAATTCCCCCCCAGGTCAAGCCTCTTCTCTGGAGGCCCCCCCTTGGCACTAGCTGTACTTTGTCCATGAAAATGTATCTCAAAGAGTTGTTCTTGGCCTTGGTTCCCAGGAAGAACCAAGATAGGATAGGGGCCTTGTACCCTCCAGGACCTGGAGATCTAGAATTTGTTTTGTCTTTCTGCCTAGGGAAAGGCCATGGAAAAGTACTGGGAAAACTAGCCACTAATGCAATAGGCTACAGAGCTACAAATATATGTGCGAATAATACAGATAACATGGAAAGGAAAAAAGGCAAAACTCAAACAGCATCAGAGGAATGAAGATTTGGGTGTAGGAAGCCTATAGTCTTCATTGTAAACACAGCTTCATTTTAAAATGGTGCAATATCCACAACATGGAAGACATTTTCTTCCTGCCAGGTGGCAATGATATTTCCATGTGCATGACATTCAGTGGAAGCTTTCCAGTCCTCAGAAAAGGAAGGCAAAGGCATGGCAAGACAGCAAAGATGAGCAGATGGCTCAAGGATAAATGCTGTGAGGAAAGTTTGAGGATGTCTGACCATGAGGAAGCTTTCATGGAACAAGAGTTCCTCCCGACCTGATGGACTTCACTGGAGTGGCTGGGCTAGTACCTTTCTGGGGTTGAGCTAGGCATGGCTGGTAAACATACTTAAATAAGCAGAGGTGGCAAAATAAGAAACATATAAAAAAGGGTGAAAGATACTGGGGAGTGTCAGATGATCAGGGAAAAAGCAGTGGTTCTTGTGTGCCATGATGAGATAGATGCAGTGAAGGAAAATTAAGAGCTGTTTCTTTACTGGGTTTCAAAACCAACTGAAATGTTTTTGTAATGATGCAAGACAAATGGGCAAAAAGGTGGAAGAAAGAGATTTACTGGTGGAAAATGTGAAATTGAGTGTCACAGGTAGCAGAAATATGGATTCACAGTACAATACTGTGGGGTACATTACATAAAGAAAAGAGAAAAATAAAGGTAGAGATACTGGTGTGTGTTAATACAGGAATAGATTGTCAGGAATATCGCCCATCTGGGTCAAAATCACTTGCAGCAAGAAGGAGATGAGGGCATTACAGAAGCTTGACTCTTAACAATTATAGAGACATAAATGGTGTAGGTGACAAAGACAAATCAACTAAATTTAGCATGACTTTGAGAAGAGCTGATATTTCCTGGAGCCTGTAAAGTCTGTTGCAAACAAAGAGGCTCTAGTCTTCATGACAACCTATAGAGATATTAAATGAAAACAGAAAGTTTACAAAAAGCATATAATGGAAAAATAAATCTACGGTTTTCTGAAGAGCACACATCTAATGAGATCTGCTCTAGGTCTAACTCCTGGAGGAAATTAAAACAGACAGTGAAAGACACCTATGTGTCTTTGGAAAAGACACACACACTCCTATGTGTCTGTGGAAAAGAAGGGGTAATGACTAGAGGTAAAAGTTTGGTATGACTCCAAAATTAAGTGAATCAGTCACCTAGGAAATCTATGAGAATGATTAATGAGAATGTTGTAGCACATGAATGCAGGGATGGATTAGGAAACTAGCACTACTAAATCAAAAGCAAAACTGCAAAAGCTGACACAATCCAGTTCATGGGAAACCTACACAATCTTCATTCTAGAACTGGGACAGGAGGACATAAAATCACAAAAAAACTGTGCCATTACATCCAGCCACCTTCTTTGGATTTGGTTCTATGTAGTACTTTGCTACATAGGCTTTCAATGGAGTTTTCTTTCACTAGCTGATCTCTTTTCCTCTAACTGAAATGGAGCAAAGCCTGTGGATTATGTAAAATGCCTTTTATTTAACAGACCATGGATTATACCTCAAGAGAACCAATATGAAAAATAACCAACCCTCTTGAAATTTTCCTTGAAACCAATATCTGATTTCAAAGCATCATCTAACAGTAGAGTTCGTAGACTTTAACAGAAACCTTATAAACACAATGACTGTTTCAACATCATTTTGTCTTTAGAGATATAATTTCAGGCTAGATTCAGAGTTATGCAGCTTTTATATATCCCTTCTCCTTCTATATTCTATACCATCTCTCCTTACATATCTTGATCAATCTAAGCAAGACTGACTTACTTAAATCTCTGCTCTTTCCTTTCTCTGAGCACTGTTATGCTACCCTGCAATTCACTGTTCTTGAGCTACTAGTCATACCCGTGGCAAAACATTTTCTAACCAAAAGTATCCCCCGTCTTGGAGTTAACATGACCACCCTTAGGCCAGCAGAATGGCAGAAGTACTGTTTTGTGAGACTCACTCATTTGGACTGAAATTTATTCTTTTCTAAAAGACAAACTCAAGCCTCTGGGCTGGTGTAACCTATTTTCAATGTCTTGGGTTTGGGCTGACCCTCTGGAATATTTCCCTCTCTACCTTTCAGGCAGTGACTATACATTTTCTTTTTTTTTTTCTGCCTATGAACTGCATGTCTCACACACATTTCCTGGTACTGGTTACTGGAATATAAAATGTCATAATGTCATGGTTCGAGCCAGGACAGGGTTAATTATTGCAGTAGCCTGAAGGGACATGGCTAGGACACAGAGGTTATTCTATACCATCTCTCCTTCTTGCCAGGAGGTAGTGGGAGGAAGCGGGGAGGGTGTGGGTAGTGCCAATTCCATGATGAGCAATTGTGTGCGAATGTTTGCCTCTCTTGTACCCTTTGTTATTGGTACTGCAGCTGCTACTGTTCATTTTATTGTTCCATTGCCGTTTCCAGTAAATCCTTCTTATCTCAACCTGTGATCTTCACCTTTTGTTTGGAGGAGGCAGGTTGGGGAGTCAGCGGGTGGCATGAGATTTGGAGTTTTTTGGCAGGAACACTAAACTGGAGAATGCCATTCCTAAATAACAAAACATAATATTGCAGCACTTTATGCATAGGCGATCTTCTCAGTCGTTGGGAAAGGGGACAACATTTGACATTTCTGATGGAAGAAAGAGTATTTGACGTGAAAAAGACCTCTGACACTCTAAAGATATGGGTCTACAAAACAGAGGTATCAGCTTTATCCATGATCATAAGGTCATGCCATAGGTGATAGAGTAAGCTAGGTTGGTGTCCCTTATGGCAACGTGTATGTGTTCCTGGATTTACTTCAGTAAGCATTGACTTGCGCTCTATCGGCTTCCTCATGTTCAGGTGCATTCTTGTAAATGTTTGTCAAAAGGTTTTCGTTTTATGGTTGAAGAATTTAAAGTTACACAGCAGGTTTTTACTATTTAGGATGTCATTTTCATAAATAGCTGCATAAAAGTTCATTAGCGGTTTAAGTCACTTAACTGGAGGTAACTGGATGTGTGGTACTTAAAAAAAAATACTAAGGTATGTTTGGCTAAACATTGTCAGGCTGTTCTGCTGCCTCTAACTCTTCTCAGACAACAGCATGTAAGCATGTACCCTCATGCCTTGGGTATGAGAGGGAGAAAAATAAAGATACTTCCTTTGTATTTTGGCTGAAATCCAATGTTTTATCCTCAAGAAATGTAGACCGGGGGGAAAAAAAAAAAAAAAAAAAAAAAGGTTTTTTTTCCAACAGCTAAATGGCAAAATACGAAATGTTATTTTCAATTTTTTAATCCAAAAATAAGTCTCCTTCTGGACCCTACAGACTGTGCATTTCCACACATTCATCCCCATCTCTCATTGATCTCTTTTCAGAATTGTGTTTTGTAGAAATGATGTGGAAATGCTGGAGAGCTCTGCTGGGTCAGGAGCTGCCACAGCTATGGTGGGAGGGAATCAAGCAGGCAAATTTATGACAGTTTGACATTTCAGATAATAGAGGTCAGTCCTTCAAGTCGCAGTCCCCCTGAGATGAGTGGGGTTTCTGCCGGTGAATGTGGGAAGAGCTGGTACCGTTAAATTGTCCCTTTGCTGCAAGTGAAGCATGTGGTGATAGGCTGGAAGAAAAGAATTCCTTTCATTATTGCAAGGCAAATTCTGCTCTCTTTCTGATGTGGATGAATGATCCCATTCATTTCAGTTGTTGTACCTGCTGGAAGAGGAACAGGATTTGAATTCCTAGAATAAGGCGTTATGTTGAGAATGAACTGGAATGAGATGTATTCATGCATCGATATGCAAGGCTTCCCTTTCTTGCACTCTCACAGCTAAAATTTTGACGGACTCTTTACTGTGAATACTGTTTACCACATCTGAGACAAAATAAATTTAGTCCACTTACTAACTGGTTTTGTGCACTTTTTCAAACGAAGATTCAATACTGCTTAGTCTTTAGAAGTACTGATGAGCCCCGTCCTGCTAAGTTGTTGCATGTCTCAGCCTCAGGCACTTTTGCTGGCAGTTGCAGGAGCTAATAGGATGCAGTGTGATAACAGTATTGGTGTGAGGTTTATAGTGTAATATTTGCTAAGTGTTTTGAAACTGGGACCTGGGAGTTGCTCTGGAAGAGCAAATATATTAGTATTTGTGTAGTCATTTTCATTAAATGTTATGAGAACCTTTTTATAACTTTATGATAATATCAAATTTAATAAATGATATTGGCATTTTTTCAGAAGTGCAGATAAAGCCCCCAAGTAAACAAACTAATGACACTTCTCAAATTAGAAATATGGCTTTATTTGTTTGGGTTTATCTAATTTAAAAGGTAGATTTTTTAAAATTTTAGTTTGTTCTTGGAACTTCTTCCACTAAAAGTATTCTAATTGAAATGCCAACAGCTACTCAACTTACTGCTGTTCAAGTGTGAACTGCCTTATTTCTTAAATATCTGTTTTTGAATTAGCAGTGGAGAAAATAAAAGTCTAATTTCTGTAGAAAAAGAGGTGAAAATTAACTCTATATTCACATTACCTTCTTCATATCTGGACTGAAATCTTTGTTCCACAGAGAGTTAAGAAACAACATAAAAGCTTGACTGTGATGTAACCAAGTAGTAACTTGTTATAAAGAAACAAGAAATGAAAGGGGAAAAAATGTGATTTACATTAAGCTGAACTGTAGCATCAGCTACAATAGCTCCTCCTGCAGAAATATGGAATGATTGATTGCCTTGGTCTTTGAATTCCTGTAGATGGTAATTATTAAATTTAAACATGTCAGGATTGAATCTAGAGGAAATTATCAACCCCTTTTCTGACTGAAGACAAAACATTTCATAAATCTTGTAAGCTTTTCTTTCTAAAAATGAAACTTCCATGTACAAACCTCTGTTTAATGTGCCACTTCCTTTACGATTCCTTATGAGAAGCAGTCATCTGCTTAGTTAGATTCTATGCATTGGAGCCAAGAACGTGCCTGCAGTAGCTAAAATATGTTCCTGCAAGCTAAAAGTGAGAGACTCTTGCCTAATTTCTTCTGGAAAATATGGGAAAATAAAAGGTGTGTATGTGAGGTAAATACACAATAGTTACATTGTATACATGTTTATATACTGTATGTAGCTGTGCAACAATTCCTTCTTGAAGGATAAATGAAATTCTCTGAACATGTTTGTAAACCTGGTGACTCAGGGAAAAGGATACTGAGTTTTCTTTCTGGCTGGACTATGAATCCTCAGGGTCAAATAGCCAAACCACAATTCTGCAGTTACCTAAGTCTTTAGACATCCTGTGTTACTCAGGGCAAAATTGGCTCTTACCATAAACATGGACTTCTCTCCAACTTGGGAGGAAAAGTATGGAGGTGCTCTCTGCACCCCGATGCCTTAGGATTTTAGCTTTTATATTTTCATATATTTGTAATCCTGCAATTCTTTAGTGTGTAACTCTGAGCTCCATATAGAGTGTTAGCTACTGCTTTTCCATTTTAGTCAGATACAACAATTCCTCTCTAGGCCTGAGAATCAAGGACACCTCACTGTCTCAGGCCCTGAGAAATGTAAATAAAAGTGAGTTGGGGGGAAGCAAACCAAGAGAATGGGACTGCACTGCCTGAAGCTGTAATTGGACAATTAACCGCTAACATGCAAATGGACAAAACTTATATCTGTCTGAAAAACGTGTGACTGTCATCCATCCTGGGTGTAGTCTCTGCGAGACTCCTGCACTGCCCAAGGTGTGCCCTGTGAAGGCCTTTCAATAAATACCTATCCTTTATCCTTTCACTCTGTCCAGCCTCTGTTCCATGCCAGCCTCTACAAGACATTGCCCCCAATTCACATATGTGTTTTTGTAGAGGGTTAGTTTGCCACGTTGCAGCCTACTTGTACACACACCTTTAACTTGTGTGATCTCTCTAAAAATTATTTTCTCTTTCCTCTTGGCCTTGAAAAAAAAAAGGAGAGAAGAATTATGTTCAGGTGATGAAATGGAAGAGCTAGCTAGGGAAAGGAAACCATTCATTTCAAGGAGCTTCCTTCTTTCCCTACCACCCTCTAGTGCTAGCATCCCAGGTGTGAGTCCTTGCACAGCAGCTGTGTTATCCAGCCCTCACAGCCAGGCCGACTCCTGAAGGACGCAGTTCCTGGGAACAATGGACACCACAAACAATACCCATGTCAGTGTTTCATTCAGTTATTTAGTTGGATCAACGTTGTTTTCTGGGCAAATTAAAATTTTCAGGAGTTCTTGGCATTTTCTAGAAAAACGAGGTAAGGGTAGGAGGAGTAAAGCCAGGAATTAGAGAAACTAGAGTTCTTGTATTTTTTAAGCATCTCCAGATGGCATATCACATCACAGTATTGCCTTAATGGTTATACATCAGGAATTTCCTATGGGGGACTTAAGTAAAATTATAAACTCTTCAAAACTCAGAAAGCATAGAAAAATTACAAAATTAGGATGAGAAAAAGCAAAGCTTGAAAGAATCTAATGTTTCTTGTGGAGGGCTGTGTAATTCCAAAGCAAAGCTACAAAAATCCCTTTAGATTAGCTGCTATGTATGGGTTACTAATGTCTGTCAGTCTGTCTAACATTCCTTGTCTTTTAGCCACTTCCGTGTAGTGTTGAGGTTTCTTTTTCTTATGGTACCCTGACAGCAGTTATTCATTGAAAATCTTTATTATAAATATTTTTCCTGTAGCTTTACTATTTTTAAAGGCAAGTTTTTGTGATGGACAACCATAATCCCAGTGATGGACTCTTTCTTTTGCAGTTCTTTTTCCTTTTGACTTGTCTCTGCCTGATCCTCTCTATAATTAATATCCGTGCTTGTTAAAAGTTTATTAGCAGAACGCTGTCGTATATTACAGCCACAGTTTTGTTTTGTTGCGTCAATAGTCCTTCAATTACCTTCTATTTTTTAAAATGGAACATGCGAGATATTCTGTGTGTACTTACTCTGAAAAAAAGATTTCAAAGAGAAGAGAGAAAAAATATTATATATTTGCTTTCATTTGTTACAGTGGAACTACAAACAAAAAAATGAGAAAATGTAATTTTGTATAAGAATATTGTTAAATCTCACAAAAACGTTGATATATCATCTGTGTGTTTGTACAGAATGGAATTAAATTAGTTTGACATACATTTCTTTTGCTCAAAAAATCCAGCAATACTGAGGTTAAAAGCTTAAAATTCAGGCCTGATCCACAGCCCAGCTGAGTTTTCTTATTGGCCATAGTACTGGCTGGTTGAGGCTCAGTTAGGCTTTTTTTTTTTTTTTTTTAATTGTAATTGATTTCTATCTTGTTCAGCCAAAAAGAGGGAACATAATTGTTTTTGTAAATAAATATTACCTTGTTGATTTGGATCTGTAAACTCTCTCTGCAGGAAATGGATATTCTAGAAATCTGTATAATTAATCTGGGGAACTGGAGATGAGAGCTATGCTGTAGTTCAAAACTCCGGGCTCTGATGCCTCTGATCAAAGGCTGGTAACCAACATCTTCTGTCCTGTGGTAATACTGATTATGCTAGCAAATTCCTTTATTCCTTAAATATTTTTATTTATTTTCTTTAACCCAAGCCCAAATTTTCACTTAGTCGTATAATCTTCATATTTGTTGCAGTCAGGTTTTTCTGGGAAATGGTATATCTCCTTGCTATCCTGGCTTTCTGTTGCTGTGTTGCCATCACTTTATTTTTGTTATTTAGTATTTGGATTTAACACACACCAGCCCTATCTATTTTAGCAAATACTGCAGCCTGTACGAGCAGACTTGTGCAGCAGAAAGGTCCACCGTGTACATATTTCAAGGGATTTACTTTGCACTGCTTCAAGCCCCAGTCCCACAGCGCCCTTTAGAGACTGAAGCACATCAGGTAAAGCCTCGGGGCAGTTATTCTAGTTTAGTTTGAAGCAGAGTAATCCAGTTTGTGCTGAGGCCACCCTGTGATATGAACTGAGGCAGGGACAGTTTGGTAACAGGGGTTGAGGGGTGTAAAGCTTTTTGGTAGGATAGCAAATATAAAGGTATTTCAGCACCATCTCCTCAGTATACTAAGCTTCCCATAAGGCCAGATTATACATAAATATGTAAATATTTAAATATATTTATGGTATCAATTAGTAAAGGCCTTCTACTTCAAATAAGCAGAATTATTTACATTAACTGACAATCTGCTTGTTAATTTCAAAATATTATGCTGTGCATAATATTTAGTGTGGTTTCCTGCTTTGGAAGCAATCATAAAGGGAAGATCCTTTATTCAGAGTTTTATTTTGGTATGGATTGCACTGTTCACTTCAACAAAGTAGTAATTCATCAAACTGACTGGAAACAACAGGTTTCACAGCACCTTAAGATGTGGAGAATGACAGGTTGTATCTTAGAGATGTTGTTCTGACTTTAGCGTGTATGAGAAATCCTGAGATTCCCATGTGAAGTTCATGAAAAAATCTTTCTTTGGTGAAACTAGGCTATTAGAGTATGCAAAAAGATACAATGAAGATAAAAATATAATAGCAGCTGTTTAATTTAGCCACCTGAAATCTTGAGAATAACCCATTCACTATCCTCTGGCCAGGGTACTAAATGAGGCATGCTCAGTAATTACTGAATTATCCCTTTCAGCAGGGGAAAAACAACATGGGTGCTAGTCTTTTGTTATTTTACATTCACCCCCATTAGTGTTACTTGCTATACCTAATAGGCTGATAAATGGGGTATTGCAACTGTCAGTGGCTAAATGGCACTTAATATTCCATTTTGAAGTTCAGGAAATCAGAAGTAGGAGGAGAGGCTTTTGATGGCCATTTGCTCAGTGACACAGACTTATAATCAAGTAAATTGATGTTGAAGGTTCAATTACGTGGATCTTACCACAAAATGGAGCTGTAAAATTGTACAGTTGATGCAATGGACTTTGACAATATAACCCCTCACCTTATTAAGATTGCTCCCAAAAATAGTACTAAAAATTAGAAGTAGACCTCAATCTCATTCCTGCATTACTTTAGTATAGGTAATGAAAAGAAGAGGGTTTGGAGCAGAGTGCTGCACTTTATTGCAGAATATAGCAGGCTGCTGAAGAAAGTTTAAAATGACAATTCCTGCTTTGAGGTGCTCAAAGGCTGTGAGCAGGCACCTTTGCTCAGGAGAGGGCAGGGATAATGTCTTAAAGTATTCACATCAATGGGTTCTGTGGACTGCTCTTAGACAACGAATCTGCAGCTTTTAAAGCCAATGCACATTCAATAAATCCTTTGTAACTTAGCAATTGTTATCCCTAGGTATAGTTTTCTCTTTGTAGCAGTCTAGATAACTCTGGGCACAAGAAACAGCAAGTCCAGCAAATTTTGCTGTTTGGCCAGAAGAAAAAGCCACTCTGAAGAAAAGGAATTCAGATTGAGGCAAGGAGAACTTGCAGAGCTGGATCTGGATGAGAGTCTGGGTTTTAAAAATTCCCATTTTTCAGAGTTTTGTATTTGGACAGCTGTTTCTGACCTTTTCTGATTCTCCCGCATAGGAACATACTGTCCATTGACTCATGAGGAAAAGATGCTGTAGCAAGCAACTTAACAGTAGGCAGAGAGTGACCAGTGTAATGTACAGGCTGAGATTTTAAAGTCTGAGAGAAGCAGCTTGGCTTCTGCTGAATCCCTGAAGCCCTTCTCTTGGGCTGTGACCTCTTTTCTGGCCCAAACATCATTGCAGGTTTAGGTGGATTCCGAGTCTCAGTGCTCTCCTTGCCACTGGACCTTTCTTGGTCTGAATTTCTCAAGTGTTTTGAGCGCCGCCTTCTCCGCAGCCTCTACCATCTGGAATAGCTTCGCTGTGGCTCTCTGCCTCATTGACTCTCTTCTTCATTTCAAATCTCAGTTGACCATTTATTTTTTCTACCTTGCCAATTTCTTTTAATTTCCCTGTCCATCTGCTTCATCTATTTGACTTGGTGAAAGCTTTTATATTACGTTTTTTATAGTAGATGCATGGGGAAATGGTACTGTATTATATATGAACAACTTCCCCAGCTTAAGCAAGCATGCTGGTAGCATCCGCTGAAAAATCCTACATCTCCCCTATGTGCTCAGTGTTACACTTCACAAAGTTAGAGGGGGATGTTGAGCTTGTGCTGACAGCCAAAAAAATTATACCTGCTTTCCTAGGGCTGCAGTGAGTAGAGCAGATGGTATTTCCCCCACTTCACATCACTCTCTGTCCTTTCCTTCCTCATGCCCCATTGTTCATTTTTCACATTTCTCTGTCGGTTTTGTTTGGATTCAACACCCGCTGAAGTCAATGGAGAATCTCCCGCTGACTTTATTTGGCTTTCCCTCATGCCCCCTGCCATCTCCCCTCCCTTCAGCTATGCCTGGACTCAAATTCCGGCTCTGACCTCTCAACAGTTCGGATCCTGTCTGTGCATCATCTCTCCTCTCACTTCCTGCACTTTGCCAAGAGCCTTACCAGAGCTGGCTTGGGGAAAGCTGTGTGGAATTGATACTGCTTGGGTCAGTAGCTCAAAAGAACTCATGAAAAATTTTTGGTTTGGAATACTCTGAAACAACATTTCCTCTAGTTTTTCCCACACTCAGCCAGAAAATAAAACAGGAACATAATCTTGCATTAAATATTATGGGAATTAAAGTTAAATGTTTTGTTTCACTTGGGTTTTAGTTTTTAATTAAAACGAAAAATCATGTCAAAACAGAAGTTAAACCTCCCTCTTTTGGAAACACCACAGTGAAATATTTTGCCTCTCAGAAAATAATGTAGGCAGTTTTCTATGAAACACTTTTTTTCCCAGATCATTGGTTATGTTAATAACTCCAAAACCTATTTTTCTTTTGTGGTGAATTAATTACTCAGTTATTTGATGCTATTTCCTCTCATGACTTTTCTCTGTATTCCAAAACACTAGCTACCCTCTTTCAAGCTGAGACCCTTCCCAATCATCCATTTCTTTTGTAGATGTGAAAATGAAATAGAAAAAATAAAAGACAGGGTTGCTGTTGTTCTACCATTGAATTTTGTTTTATTTTTGGATAGGGTGTTTATTTCCTTGATATTTCAATCTAGTATAAGACTGGAATAACTGTTATTGCATTCTCCAAATAATGCTGCCTGCACCCCATTACACTTGGCACCAGCGTCTTGTGACCTCCTTTGGAGTGCCTCACTTCAGCTATGAATTTCACTAAATTTTCTGTGATATTCTACCATAACGAGAAAGCCAAATTCTGTGCTCTTTTTCTGAGTGTTCCATTTCCAAGGACACAATAATTACCCCAATGAACTCAAACAAAATTTTCCATGAACTTCATGTAGTCACAATGGCTCCTTGTACATCAAACAATCTCTGTTACTTTGCACTCAAGTTGCTCCAGGAACAAAATTGTTTTTACAGTAATACTATGGTTGTCATAAGCAGTACCTCAAAAGCAACTCTCTGTACTTTTCTAGACCTGGGAAATTGTGTGTGTTTTAATTGACATCCTAGGAGTTGTGAGAATTCTCAGCAACTTGCAGGATTTAGCCCTAATAGTATTTACAGTAATTAAGCACACTAATTAAATAACAAAACAACTAATGACAAATTGATTCAATGCCAAATAAAGGAGTCAAATAAATGCTTAATTAAAGATGCTAATAAAATCCCCTTCAGCCTTTACAGTCCACTCCCTAGGGCTAAAGATGACTTTCTACCTCAGAAATCTTTATAGCCCTTTACAACACCAGTCTCTAGGGTTACTGCCTTTTTTAACCTCTGGATTAAATGCTTGTTAGCTAAGCACTGTATAAACCCATTTAAAAACTATCAAAATAATTAAGTTGGATCCAGAACACTCTGTGTCTTCCAGATATGATACACCATGACATTCCCATCTGCATGGATGTTTCCTTTCACTAGACTATGCAAGGTTGTGTCTAACTGAGCACCTGGGCAGCAGGACAAATGCCCGACCATCAGAGTCCTTAAGCCAATGGCACAAACCACTGCTTAAATTGAGACTGAGTACCTTGTAGAGCCGAAGTCAAAATGAGAAAGAGCACAGCAGTAATGCAGCCCAGTTTAAGTAGAGCGAGACAGCTGTTTTCTAATTCATTATCGGTCCTGTTAAGCTCTCTTATTTATCACCAAAGTAAAGCCTAGCAATAAAAATGTATTTTAAAAAATAACTATGTTGGAGAATAGAGCTGCCGTAAAAAAATGGCTATTAAGCAGCACTCAGAGAGAAGAGAGTTCTTTAAGTTACTATTCAATATTTCTTTCATGTGCCAGGAATCTCTATCTCGCCATGGCAGATAGCCTCATTAGATATTTCTCTCCTTATCTGAACTTATAGCTTTTTAGATTTTGTGTCAATAATGATAAAACAAATGCTTATGAAAGTAGAAAATGAAGAGTCATTTCTCAGCCTTTCATAGAAGGTTTGCAGAAGAACTTTTGAGCAGACAGATCACCCAGGACCCAATGTATAGTGCACAGCAGCCCTTTCCACTTTTATCTGTAATGTTGTTTTGTGATGGCATTGTTGTCTTTGGCACTGCCAGCAGTTAGTCAGTCTCAAAGTTTTCCTTTCTCCCTCTGATGTGTTACACCATTTCACATTATCTCATCTAACAAGCCAGTGTGATTGCAGATAACACTGCATGTGTTTAACTTCAGAAGAAGCTCTGAACCCAGCTTGGATATCTCTTATCAGCTTTGGTACTATCCAGCTCTGAATCTGGGGCAGATGGAAGTAAATGGGATGTCAGTGAGAAGGAAAGAATTCCTTATGCTTGTGTAAGCTGCCTCTATCTCTCTGCTATTTGCTTATAAAAGAAAGCAGGTTGTGCAGCCTATGAGGAAATTATTACACTGATCTGAGTCATATAATTTAGATTCTGTTGGAAGTATTAACAACGTGTATCCTATATGCTGCATTTAGTTGTGGGGGGGAGTCAAGAGTGGAAATTGAAAAAGCTAATTCACATGCAGGTGCTGCTTGCAGTGTGCTAAATTACCTGTTGGATACCTGAGTACTTGCAAATATTGCAAATAACTTGCATTTATCCCTCTGGAAACCCAAGAGAAAATGCTTACATAGCTGGCAAGTTAAGAAGTATGAAAACAAATGAACATAAAAGAGGCTTAAGAAAAAAGCGCCAAAACAAAACAGAAAACCCTGAAGTGTGAAAAGAATAGAATTAGAATTAACAGCCTTAACTGAAACAGACTTGCTTTAACTACTGATCTTTCTAAACTGCACCACTCTACATCTTCTAATTATGTCCGCATGCTGCTTTCCATCAAGAAGACAGAAAAAATCCAATCCTTCAGGCAACGGTATTTGAAATGATTCATCACATCATGTAATAGTGTACTACAGTGTCAAATTGCTGTTATGCTAAGTCACATTCTGACCCATCAAAGATACTTTTGTTTCCTCGTCCTTGTTTGCTCCTGGCCTTTAAAATATCTGCTCTTTCTTTGTTTATATCTTCAGTAACTTTAATTGGCTCTTATTTTGTGTCATACTGGCTCTGGTATTTCCCACTGTTATTCTTCAGCACTTTTTACAGAGTTTGGATTGTTTTTTTTTTTAGTCGCTATATTATGTCTTTATTTTTCAGACTTTAAGAAGGGCTTAAAATCTTCTCCAGTTATTTTTAAACTCTTAGCAACTCTTCAGAGAAAAGATGCTACTTATGCCTATAGCCTTTTATTGTTTATATCCTTAGACCATTGTGACTACAGCAGTAGGACTGTAGAGCATTTAAAACCCCCGTTATTATTGTTAAAGACACCATGAAAAACTGAGAACAAAAGCAGAGCTCTGAGTCATGGTTCGTATCTGCTAAAAAGATATTTAACTTCATTTCTCTCAAAGTTTGTAAAGTAAAAGAACAACAGCAGTAAATCTCTGCCAGAAATTTGTTTTGCCAGAAAAGAAACATGGGGATCATTGAAAAGCTCAAAAGCAAGGGATTCTTCTGGAGTGCTGTGTCTCTGCCTGTCGGAGTTTTGTCCTTGGTTGTTTGAGATACAATTCTGCAGAGTGAAATGGGGAGTTCAGAGCCAAACAGACACAAAGCTGATGAAAACAGAGCATGTGCAAGCCCTCCTTAAGAGGCTTCCTAATATTTGTCTGCATGTGTCTCTCTCTGTCCTTTGTTATTGCTGTTGATGACAACGGTTGAGGTACAAGCAACTTCACATCCCTGGAGGGAGAGGGCCTTAATTTCTTTACACAGCCTCGGGAGAAGTTGAAATACAATTCCAAATCCTAAGTCATTGAGCAATTATCTGTATTGTTCTCAATATCATGCAGTATTTCCATGGCTAACCTGAAGAACTGTTGTGTTATCACTCCAGGAAGTAGCCTAGAAGGAAAATGCTACTCTGTAATACACAAGATGCTGTCTGGCATAGCTGTACTGAGATGAAGAAGGGGAAAAAAATCCCTGTACAGTTCAACAGTGCTTTAAAGAAGCAAAATGATTTCAATCTGAGCAAAATGTCATGGTTGTTCCCAGAAGTGTCACAACACAGGAACATGGGAGTACAAGATAAAGCTCTGCTGAAAATTGTTATGTCTCTTGATAGCTTTAGCCAGCTGTGGCAGGGAAAACAAAGGCATTTCTTGCTGTGTTGTAGAAATGTATAGTGGGCAGTAATAAAGGAATAAATCTAGGAAGTCACACTGACATAACAATGCAATGCAAATTTGATTTTTTTCAGTAGAAGCATAACGAATTCTTTGTATCCTATAATAATTTCAGTTATTCTTTTAATGGCAGTAAGTCAATATTCTTCTGTTGAAGAATAAGTTGTAATAGTTTGAAAGGTGGAAAATTATCATCACTGCATAAGAATATGAAGATTAAGTTTTGTCAATAAAAGAAGAAAAAAGAATGTCTTTAGTTTCGAAAATCTTGATTGAATTAATGGCATAGAATAGCTAAATATTTTACTGGAAAAAGTAGAAATAAGTTGAGAAGGACATATTCAACAAATGCGAGTGTGCAGCCATTTTCATAACGGAAGTAATTCTGATTTCTGAAATTCAGAACATCTGTGACATCTCACCTATGTGCAGTTCAGTAGAACAGATAAGACTTGGAAAACGTTACTTAGTACAGAGGAGATAGAGATTAGTGCTAATAATCGAAATTGAATATCTATACAAAGAAAATGGTTAAAATGCCCTGAATGGGGGCAGGGGGAATTTTGCTGGGAGACTTTAGCTAGTCTGATTTCTCAAGGATATATCATGGAGTTGTTCTGTTTAATGCTGGTGTGTTAGCTGGTACACTTGTTAGAACTAATATTAGGGCTTTGCAAGATCTGGTAGTGGGAGAAAGTGCTGGTGGCACAGTCCTAAAGATATCATCAGTACAGAGGAGAAACTGGGTATTTTTCATGAATAACCAGGTGACCTGGGTGATAATCATAAAAGTGAACCTTAAAAAGTAACGTAAAAGCAGAATATCCTATATCATGGGAGCTCTTTAGTCTGAAATTATTAAAGATGAGAAGGATATGCATCCAGTAGCTGCTCACAGAGCAATTAAGAGCTACTCCTACCATGATGGCATAAAAAGGCAAAAGTACTTCTAATATATTTTTGACAACCCATTTCCATGAGAGCTAGCAATGCCGGGGAATACCTCACTGGTTCATCTGGAACACTGTGTGTCTCATTCTGTGCACCTCCATATTGAAAAATAAAAGGAATTTAATCTCAATTAAAGAAAGAGATCAGAATAGCAAATAAAACAAACGTAATATGTTTGTGTGAATTAATTGAGAAATAAGTACTAAAGCCCATTTAAAGTTAGGGGGGAAAAAGAGGTCACAAGAAAACTGTATATAAATTATTATCATTGAATAAATAAAATGAAGCTCAAAAATTATAAAATTTGGGTTCCAGATTATCCCCTGATCAAAAGATAAGGAACAACTAATATTGTTAAGGTGAAGCTCTAACAGTTTATAAATGCATTGGAATCACTAGCAGGCACTTGGCCTAGATGGAAATAGTGGGTGCATCTATTGTAACATTTTAATTGGAACCAGAAGTGCACTTTTTGGAGTGGCCTTTGCAGTATCCCTGTGGCTGTGCTTTGTCTCAGTAGATCAGTCTCACTCTGCACTGTTTCCTTTCAGCTGAAGCTGAACTGGAAGGTGCAGTCCAGGACTGCATTTGGTGCTGCATCTGCTGATGGCTTCTCAGTTGACAGAACCAGGCTAGAGCTGCTAGGAAGTAAAAGCCTAGGAAGTGCATATGCTACAGATATCAGGCTCTTAGCACAACTGTATCACTGTCTCTGTCTGCTACTGTTCCTGTAACTTGACTGAAAAGGAAAAATACTGAATTTATGATTCAGTTTCTGTGAGATTTCTTACTCATAGTTCAGAAAGCCACCAAAAAAAAAAATCTATCTTAATGCCAAAGAAATTAATTTGGCACTTATATATATGACATTAGTGGTTGACTGGTGTTTGAAAAGTAGGAGAAGGACTGAAGCCTTTAATCTTTCTAGGAAGAATCATCTTTATGTATATTTATATACACATGCTGCACATAGAGATGTACACGCATTTACATGCACAGGATCTTGCAAAGCAGAGTCCTATATTACATTGTAAATGCCATAAAAGAACAGACCACTCATGCAGTCTTATTTATAGCTTTTTCTTTTGCTTATAGTGTTCACTGCATGCCAGTGTACTATATTAATTACAAGAACTTAGCCTTCATTTGTTACATTAAGAGAAAACAACCAATAGAGTCTTGTTTGATTCTAACTAGCTTATTAACTTCTAGAATAAAATAATTTGCCTAATGTTGTAAGATAATTAGAGCAAAATTTGGCTACCTATGGACACATGGTCCTCAGAGATAAAGAAAATCACCTTACACATAGGTATAGCATGACTCATTGGTGTTTACAGAGTGCCTGGTCACATGATCTGTACTTAAACATCTCACTGTCTTAATTTTCCAAGGTACACTCAGTAATTGTAAAAGTAGTGATTTATTTAGCTAGATAACAGTGAAAAAAAGAAAAAAGGCCTACTGCCTACACCTTTAAGAAAACAAGCTGAGTTATTTTCTAGAGAGAGAGTGCACACTTCGCACGTACATGGGGTACATTTACTGTAAGGTTGCTAATGTTCAGTAAGCATTTTACTGCTGATGCATGAGAATGCTGGGAGGCTGCAAAATGTGAGAAGTCTGTGAGGGGCAGGTATATACGTCCACTAAAACGTCACTCTTCCAAAATTTAACTGCCACATAATGCCTTTTCAACCATTTCTAGACAAAGAGCACTGTGCAAACATTCCCACTCCTAGGTCGGTGCTGTTAAGAATAGGCTGGTACAATAGCCTTACCACAGGGCTACCCAGAGCAGGAGGAGACCAGCTGTACGGTTCTACTTTGGATAAATCCATTGCAGAGTTTCTGTTCCTCCAACTCTCATGCTGGGCTTGCTTTCTGCAAATTCCTCAGGCTGACTGGCTCCCCAAAACAGGGGTCCACCCATCATCTTTGTTACCATTGAACAAAGAGCTTCTGCAAACTGAGGCCTTGCAGGATCATGTAGCAGAATACACAAGTGTTCTTGGTGGCCCAAAATGTTTCTGATGAAGTTTTATTCAATATGGGCGGACAGGTAAATCGAAGTACTTGGGCAGCTAGACAATTTATCCCCTGCAATGTCTATAATTCCTTCTAAGAGGAGCCTTGTGCTTCTGTCAACAATTGATTTTAAGCATTATTTCTGTCTTGAAGAGAAATTATCAGACTTCATGCTTCTTCTGGGAAGAAGTCAGTAACACAGGCAACCACAGATGACTTATTTTTAGTAAAAGTTTCCTGGCTCATTCAGGTACTCTTCAGTTTTGTTAGGCTTGTTGTTGTTGTTGTTTTGATTTTTTTCAAAGAATCAAGAGATACTAGCATTTAATTCCCTTGCTTTTCAACTCTGATGTGTTAAAAGTGCTCTACATTTGATGGAATATGGACAGTGCTGTGTTATGCTATTTTTAATTCTTCTGTTTCTATTTGGGCTATTTCACACTTCTGTGATGGGCAAAGAGTTTGCTGAGGATTGCTGAATGTTGCAATGGTAATCTTCATGCAGTCTCCCAAATATTTCCAGTATTAATCGTAATGAAAGGTATTCAGCTGTCAGAGCTCCCAGAGCTCACATCAAACTCTGACAGTCTCGGGGACTGTGGCTTGCACTGCAGCACCAAGGCACGTTTTGTTTTAAAATCCAAGGTTGCTGCAGAAGGTCATTAACAGACTTCATAAAACCACTAGTGTTTCCTTTATTTTCTCACCTTCAGGCAAGATGGCAATTGGCTTTTCTCTGTTATTTGCAGGTGAGAGAACTCTATGATAAGGACATATTTTGTTGTATAGGGGACCATTTACAGTGGGTAGTCTGTTACCACCACATGACTGGGTCAACCCTGACTTTATTTTAGAGCTTCCATTCAGAGCCAGATTACGCTCACAACAGCAGGGAAAGGGGATAAATGAGTAATTTTGAATCCTGAAGAGCATTCTAGCAAGTCACTGACTGAATACAGAGTTCATTCATGCATCCTCTGTAACTCAGTCACAGCAGGGCTTGGAAATTTGAGTATTTAATAAATGTTTCTAGTATTTAAGGAATAATTTTCCTCTGTCAAATCTGTATTCTATACTCATACACTACATTTTGGTGCCTTAACAGCATTTTAGAGGCTTGTAAGTGCTTCGAATTGTTGATTTGTTAAGAACCATGTGATTACTCCTCAGTGTGGTAAACACTTAGTACAACAAAATGAGAAAAGATCCTTGTTTGTGACTGACGACAGTTTTCACGACTGAAGCACAGAGTCCAAATTTATCCCTTAGCTAGCTTTGACTTAGCAAAAGAATGACAGATGCATCCTGCCAGGATTCCTCTTGGTGGTTCTTAACTCCGGGGCCTAATGTTTGTCTTACCTGCATTCATAGTTGCCGAAGTATGTAGATGGATGTAGAGAAGGGCTGAAGACCTTAGGTTATGCTCTGTTTTCATCCCGAATACCACATGAAGCCTCTTTTACACAGCTTGTCATTGAAGAAAGAAGTATCTGTCATAAAATCGGTAGTGGGGGGGATATTGCCCTTCCTTACCTCCCAGCAGTATGGACGTCCCCTCCTACAGTCAGAGCATGTTTTCTCCTTGTCCGTTTCAGAACCAGTATGAACCAGTAAACTACCTCTGAGACTAATCTTCACTGGCTTTAGAAGTTCCACATCACTCTATTTTTCTTCGACAGATTCCACTAAATCAGTTCAAATGCACTAAATTCAGATATTCTAAAATGACACCTAAAAAGCGACATGTACCAACTTGTTACGATTGTGCAGAAAATTTGTGAGAATAATTAAAACCAAACATGTTTCAAATGCTCCCGAAGCACATTTTGTAACTGCTAAGATTTACTGAAATAACAGGAAATAAATCTTTTCATATCTGTATTTCCAACACACTCCTCAAAAAAATCTCCATACAACATACAATAAAAATCTATCATATAATGTCCATGTGAGGCTAGAATTGTTATATATCCTTCGTTCCTTGACAGCCTTCCCTTGAGCCTATTCCCCGTACAAACATGCGAGAGAGCATCCCTAACATGGTAAGCTTCAAGTGTAAATGGGAAAAATGCTGATTTCAGGCTTGTGTGTGCACAAGCCATGCTAACCTCAGCTTGTGCATGTAATCTCTCCAGGTGTAAAGAGAACTTCAACAGAGCAGCCAAGGGGAGGAAGGAAGGCAAAGCCTGGAAACAGGGGAAGAGTTTGAGCTAATTGATTTACTTACTTACTTTTTTATAGGGATATAGGTTTGCATAAAATGGCCTAGTGCTGAGTGGAGCCAAAACTGAACTTAAATCACTGCTGAAGTAGCAGAAATCCAGATGCATTTTTAATCTTTAAACTTCCAATGAGTGTCTAACTGCACAACGTAGGCGTACAGGATTGTTTCATCTGATCAATGAAGCAACTGATTGCGTCAATAAAAATACTTTGGTCCATCTCTGTTAAGATTCTCAACATAATAATAGGTTTCTGGTTTAGTGCTTGATATTCTTTCATCTGTTATATAAACAAGTAGTCAAAGACGTAGCAAACTGTGACATCCTCCCTCACAAAGATAAATAAGGATCAATCTTTTCTGACATTTTGCCTAATAAAAAAAGCTACAAACAAGGCAAAGAAAGATAGCAAATAAAAGTGTTTTCAAAAGAGAGAATAAGAAATAGAGAACAACTGTCTGGAAAGATATATGTTCCTTATGAAAAAAAAACCAGCAAAGAAACAAACAAAAAAAAAATTGGCTGAAACTGACAGCTCTATTTGAAAGATATCCAAAATATTTATTTTCTTGTGACTTTCAACATATAATGTCCTAATTTTCATCCCCTCTGTTTAGTTGCCTGCTTTTGAAACCAAAAATCATCTCCGTATCAGCATTGTGCGTTAAAGCAGATGAATTTGCAGATGACATTTTTTTAATATGACAAGGAACTGAAAAAAGTTAGCATTTCTTTCTCAAGGGGTTTATAATCAGCTTTTCATTTCCTAGGGTTTGGTATATATCTTGATAAGTGTATGTTGAAATAGGGTTAAAAATAACTTGTGAATATTAATTGATGAATTAAATTCCCGTTCTGAAAAACTTTTAAAATTTGGGAGAAAATGGTTGCGTGATTTAAAACTACCCTAGGTACTTTTGTGAATGCCTAACAAGAACTCATTTCATAAATCCGTTTGACCTTAGGAGAATTAAAATAATGTTGGTAATAATCTTTTATAAAAGGATTGCTCAGTAGATGTTGAAATTAATCTGTCTGCGTAGTACTCCTCATTCTCCTGTTTTTCTCTGTTAATATTCTCTTTCCTTTTGATTGTGAATCCCTCATTTTCTGCATACTCTTAGGTTGTGTCCCAGTGATGAACTCATTTTCAAAAAGCTAAGTAGTACCACACTGCATTATTAAAATGATCATCCTTTTAGGGTAATCACCTAATGTATTTAATCAGTAAAGGTACTGCATCGCATAATGGGAATTATGCAAACTAATATTTCATGTGGCAAACACTGGAGCAGATGTGTAGTTTTTTCTCACATAAGTAAATACATGTATATGCTTGAGGGTTTGTAAAACCTGACATTGTGTCATGGGTCTTATCTTGGATTGAATTCCTGCAGATGTTGGACAAGGTAGAGCATAGGAATCCACAGGCAGGTTCAATGGCTATTCCTTTTGGAACATAAGGAAAGCATTGCTAACATGACTGAGCCTTGGGAGAAGGATAGTGAAATCCAAACCATGACAAAGCAAGAATTAAAATAACTTCCATCATATCTAGCGGCTAAAGTTTCCATTGGAATGATTTAGTACCAGTGACGCTTAATTGTTTAATGGATCTTCTAAAGAAGTATAGTTTTCTGATTTAATTTTTTAAATTAAAATATTAATAAATAAATTAGAAAGGGATGAATTCTGAAGAACTTTGCCCATCTCTTTTCATCAGTCTTTGTTATACTGAGATATTGCTTTTTTATAAAAAAATAATTTCAGCATCATCAAATTCCAAACTGGAAAGATATTTGTCAATTTCTACTTTTAAAGTGAGAAAAGTATATTTTGAGAAGTTCATGAAAATAAAACCTTATCATATCTGCAAACCATTTCATCATATATGAAAGATACTGGCTTGATCTGTTATAAAAGACCTACCTAATTTTTAAAATGGCATAGAATGCCATTGAATTTGGAGATAAAAGGTTTAATAGTGACAAAAGCAAGTACTATTGACTTTAGATAAACATACTGCCTCCTTTGAACCAGAATTTAATGCAAATTTGTCTTGATCTTCAAGTTACACAGCAAATAAATTTGCCAAGTATGCTTTCTTTTCTTCAGTGTCTCAAGTAACAGGTTTATATTTCAGCTAGATTTTTCAATAGAACATAGAATAAAGATTCTGTTATGGAATGGGAGGAAATAAAACTTCAATTATTGAAATACATACAATCAGAAGATTGTACGTGGTCCTTTTCCTAAACTTTATGCTGAGGCCATTCAATTATATATTGTGCCCTGAAGATGCATATTAGCCGTTTAGTAGTATGGAAAGACTACAGAAATACAGATACTAAGTTAATGTGGTGCTTAAGCAAATAATGAATTTTGGAAATGTGAAAAATGCCATTGAACGTATGAATATATATTAATGAATATATGGAAGGCAGCTGCAAGTTGTTGCTTTCTATTTGAACCATAAATAAGACAAAACCCTATCACATATGCTGGCAACTTCCTTTTATCCTTGGTGTCTCAGCCTGGACAAG
This sequence comes from Callaeas wilsoni, assembly GCA_013398955.1. Lineage (NCBI taxonomy): Eukaryota > Metazoa > Chordata > Aves > Passeriformes > Callaeidae > Callaeas > Callaeas wilsoni. The sequence goes on from VWPU01021228.1 coordinate 54,191, forward strand.
GACCCACCGGAAGAGAAAAGGAAACCTGTTCCTATGCTTCCCCAGTCCATAAGTCCAGAAGTTTTAGAACAGTTAGTGTGATACATGATGAAAGAAACCGGTTTTATATTGTTTTGATCTATTTTCTTCAGAAGCACCAATGAGTTAAGAGAAAATTCATTAATTGTACTCTAAAAGGAATTCAGGCAAAATCCTAGGAGAAAACTATGTAGCAGGTTGACCACAAGAGGAAAGAGTGTGGAAGTAGATTTCATACACAGCCTACACTGTCATTACTGAGATAATGATGTAAAGATTATTTAAAAGAGAACTTTTTAAAGAGAAAAAGATGCCTGACGTCTGTGAACCTTTAATAGGAACTGGACAACTAACTTTACTTTCCGACTTTAAGAAATTCTTGTAATTATGGAATGCTATGAAGCATTTTCTCGAATATATTGTTTAGATGTCTCTCTCTTTGCGCTATTATTTTTTATTGATATCTGTGTAGTAGTTTTAAGGTACTGGACAATATTTTAAAAATGTCTGGTCGGCAGAAGATGGCATCTATTGCTACAAGAAGCATCAGAATTGAGAAGTTTCCAAACACCATTACTGCTCTAAGCAAATCAACAGAAGTATTTACCGTACCATTTATATTATCCCTTTGGCAGTGTTTTTAGCCACAGTATTGGCTTAAAATTTTTAAAAGCCATCTGATTTCACTAATGTATTTGTAAATTCACAAATAAACTAATTACAGGTTACAGCAGTGCAGCTATTTTCAAAATGTGGTCTCATGAGGTATTACTGGTGTGTAGCAAAAATGAGTTGATGATTTAGTCTTTTTTCTTCACATTACATCCTAACATGTTCCAGTCAAAACAGGTGGTGATTTCTCTGGTTTGCTATTATAGGTGTGGTCGTACCTAAATTGAGGCAGTCAAATAGGGAGCGCCTCACAAAGGCTGTGCGCTGGCTAAACAGACCTGCCATGACAAATGGCACACAAGTATGACTGCAGTTAGCTTTCCCAGCTACGAAGACAGCTGAAGGCCTGCTTGGTTGCCTGATCTCTCTCTGGAGCTTAAAGCTCTGTTTTGTCTATTCAGCAGTTGTATTTTGGAACTACTCAGGTAAAGGAAAGACTTTTTAGTATTTAAGCACCTACTGAGTTTTCCTTTCCCTAGATGAGTTGAGAGCTTCAAGAATCAAACTGCTGCTTATGCAGGAGGTGTGCAGGAGATAGGGGAAGAACAAAAGTCCCTTTGTACAGACATTAGTCCCAATTTCATGTCTGTCAAGTCCTCTGAAAGGTTAACCTGCCCCCTGTCCAGTATTGCTGCTCAGATGTTTTTGATTATGTTTAGTTTCTATTGAGAATTTGCAATGATCTGAAGGTATCATTTCCTTCTTCCTATGAACTACACTTTGTATGGTTGGAGGTAACATGTTTTTATCACAGAAGGAAGTTGCAGTTTGATGTTTCAGCCAGTTAGCTGAGTTGTCTCCTCATCTCCCCTCTTAATGGGGACACAAATGAATAGTCATTTATGGTTGTACCCTTGGGCTCAAGCAAATTCAGCAGTGAATTTTCCTTTATGTTTGAATAGCAGATAAGTTTTTATTTCAACAGATATCAGTGTCTCAAATATTGGGGGAAATTAGAATGAAAAATGTAAAGAAAATTATTGTCTTACAACTTGATACTTCGATTAAGTTTGATACTTGTATTTGTAATTGATACTTGTGCTTAAGCCAGAGAAAATCCTGGGAGAATGGGTTAAATAAAGTTCTGACTTGAATCTCGGACAGAAATTGGCACATGCTTATACCCCGGTAAGAAAAGCATCACCCAGTGTGTCTTACCTTCCTATTTATAATGTCTGCTAACTTTGTATTTGGAAGACACAGAAAAATGAAGATGAATTAATATTTAGCTACTTGTAAATGGACTTTTCCTTTTCATCTCTGTATGTGTCTTTCTAAGCATAGCAGTAGTGGTCTTGCTATTTAATGTAGGTAAAGTAGTTATTTACATTTTCCTGGTTTGAAGAGGAACTGCCCTGTAGCTGATCTATCCCAGACATACCCTCTTCAAGTGTGGGATACATAGAAGTGCTTGATCTTGTCTTCCCTTACTCAAACAGAGGTTCAAGATGGTTTTTGTTGCTAGAGTGCTTTTTGTAGTGTTTGACAGTGAAAAGGCTGGGTTAGGAAAGTTATTTTTCAGGGAACAGCGTTACTTATCCTTGTTACACAGTTGGACAATAAAAGTACCATAACCTGGAGCTCTCCAGAGTTTGTGGCAATACCATTTTTAACTTTACTGGTAGCATTTGTGAGAATATTTTTGCATATATTCCCGATATAATTGTAGCTTTTCTAAACTACCTCTTTAATTACATTACAGATGAAATATCCTGGATGAAATGCTGATTCCAATAAAAGCATTTATGTTCTTGATAACAAAATAACCGAGCCAATTTCTATGAGACCTGAAAGCCTGAAGCTATAAATAAGTCTTAAATAACACTGTGTGATGGAGAAGGAAAAATACGAATGAATTTGAGCTTCAAATTGGAGACTAACTTTAATGTTCTTTGAGGACAGTATCCAAAATTGTGTTCTCATGGTATGTTTTTCACTAACTGCTTGGCACAGTATTTCTAGCATAAAATCCTCTTATGGATGGCTTTTGGAGACTTGTGTTTTTAGAAAATTGCATCTGTAGGAGAATTGTGCTGTTTTTCCTAGTCAAAACTAGGATGGAAAAACTCTAATTTACAGTTTGGGGTTTGCTTTTTTAATTTTTTTTTTTTTTTTAATTTTAGAAAATTGCTTTTAACATTTTGTGCAAAATCCTTAAGCCTCCATGAAATCCATCAAGCAGCACTGTCTACCTCGGACTCTTCCTTTAAAGAAACATAGTCTTATAATTGGTATTGATAGATGCTATTTCCATTCTTTTGCATTAAGCAAACATAAATCCATACCATCAAGAAGAAGGCAATTAATAAGTTGCTTAGACCAGGCTAAAACAGGCAACGGAAGAAGAAAATGTAATTTTCCAGCTTCTGCTTTCATTATTCATTTGGCGTTTGTTGTTAATAAAACATTGCAATACAGAACAAGGTAATACAACTCATAGAGTGCCTTATTATCAAGTATCCTCAAGGCACTTCAAAATAACATCAAAAGGGAGACCAAAAGACAATAGCTCATCTGTATGAGAGGCTTAAAGCTTTTGTTTAAAATGTAATGAGCTGGGGTCCCATCAACTTCAAAAGAATTTCGTTTAGGGCCCTTTCTTTTTCTGGTTTGTGTTTGTTTTGTTTACTGTTCTTCACAGGAGGAATAGTTTCAGAAACAGTGGGGGCGAAATAGCTCTTGTAGTGGTGATCTGCTGGGCAGCGTTTTCAGAGTTGAGGAAAAAGGAGCTTAATGGGAGTTCCATGACAGTGCACTGCTGTCTGCATGCGGAAAGGATGCCTAGGTTGTCACTTACTACACGTGTTTGTAGATACTACATTCCAGAGCTGCAATAGACAGCGTATAATTTCATGAGAGGATACACTTTTAGGGAGTCACCAAATCCAGCAATTCTGATAGACGGAAGGCAGCGGCAGGTTAGTGCTCCAGGTGCAAGCAGTGGTGAAACTGAGAATGTAATCCCAACAGGTACAGTGCAGACAGGTATACAACACACATATACACAGATGACCTAAGTATGCAGTATTCACACAGAAATGAGCTGTCCCATCAGTCTCCTTCTGATCCCCATTCTGCTGGTCAGGATTAAGAGCTGTCTCTTTAGTTGTTGGCACACAGAGTCCTTTGTCCGGCTGCTGGCACTTAGACCTCCATGTATATGCATGTACATAGATTAGGGATTTCCCTCATCCAGGAAAACAGAGTTTAAGAAGACAGAACTGACTGTGCAGATCAGGTGCAGAGCATAGCCCAACAAACATGCTGACATGTTTATAAGTAACATGCTTATAAGTAACTGCCCCCTTTTATTCCCTTATCCTTATTTCCTGCACTTGTTCTGTAATAATACAATCTCTGAATGGTCTTGCCTGCATTCCATAATGTGCCTCATACCGCTCAGATCCTGAGGTTCTCCAGACAGCCTCTCCTGTAGACCTGTGATGCTGGGCTTCCCAGCTGGACCGCTGGGACTGCTGGCTGTCCTGGGACAGCCCTGGGGGTGCATGGGCAGGGGCTCATTCCTCTGGCTGTCCTGCAGAGGTTTCTCCCTCTGCCAGGTACCTCATTGTATGGGCTGATGTTCCCCTGTGACGGGGCCTGGGTGATGCCAGAGCAGGCTGATTTACAGGTTCCACACCTCCTCTTGTACCTCTTCTCCCTGCTACTGCTGCAGACGGGCTGTTTCTCACACAGCCTAAAGCTAAGGAGCTTGTATTTTAGAGATTTATTGGCAATGAATAGGAACACAAATAAGCAGGCAGGGGAGCAGGCCCAAGGTGCCACCCAAATTCATACATCTGTATTAGCTGTACAGAGTACAAAACTGCAGTCAAAGCTGTTCTGCATGTTAGAGCTCCAGGATTAATGATGATGAGTCAGTCTATGCTGCAACTGCTGTCATCACTGCAGCCTCGTTTAAATTAGCTGTGATCTTGCAAAAGTTGCTCACGATGATGGATAAACTCATAACTGCTTAACTAATGCTGCTGGTGACCTTGAGTACTGATGCCACAATGACATAGCAAGGCTACTAAAATATTTGTTGAAGATCGTGCTGTTCTGTGAGATCTCCACCGTGTAAACAGAGGATAACTTCACTGGCTAATGTGTTCATTTAGCCACAAATGGCACAAAGTGATTTGTGGGTTACCGAGGGTTTAGACCTCGTTTTTCATCGCTCAGGGAAGCTAATATAGAGGCTTTGGCAAACTAGTATCACAGAAAGGAAACATCACTGGAATAATTTTAAACATATTTTTGTGGAGCAGAAAGTGTGGAGAGATTTTCAAGAGACTTAGGTCCAGATTGCCAGTGTAATAAATTCTTTACATTTAGCCAAAGCACAATGAGGATATAAACCACATTTTACTAGGCACAGGCATATTTAGTCAAAATACTGTTAACATGGGGATGGTAGTGTTTGAATAAATGAGATCAAAAGACTAAACACTTTCTATTTAATTAATGCCTCAGAAGAAGACAGAAGATTTTGCACCCCTTACATCAATCTTAATTACTCTTACTCCATTTTAGCTAGAATTTTGAGCTGGAACCTGCTTTAGATGTCTAGCAGAAATCTAATGATAAATGTGGAGGCTGATGCTGTCATACGGTTTGGACAGGGGTAAAATGCCTAATTGCTCTCTATGCTCATTTTTAGCCAAAATTTCAAGTGTCAATGAGATCAACTGAGAGTACACAGCATAAATGAACATAAAATGTACCAATGAATTAGTCAGAATGCACAGACCAGATAATTTTGCTAGTGCCTTTAGCTAAGAGCCTGTCAGATTTTTTTATTGCAAATTTCCATTCCAGGGCCCTATTATGTAAAAGAAACTCTCCTGGGTAATTTTAAAAATTTGATATAATCTTTTTGACAATATACTTTCCATGGGTACAAAAAGAAGAGAGAAAATTTGAGGTCACTTTGGTGCATGTGCAAACTTAGTTTACTTCATTATATTTTCCATGACCAGAACACAACAGTGTGGATGAGACATGTCTGAAACTTAATGAAAAAGCTGCTTTGATTTGCTCTGGGACATAAGGGATAGAGCACATTTTGTCACTTGAAGCCAAGGGATGAAAGTCAATATGACTCAGTTTTAGAGCAGCCGTGGCTTTTCTGTCTTTTACTTTATCCACCTATAAAATGGAAATAATATTAAAAATACTAGTTTGTGAAGATTTAAAGAGTGTTTAGCTAACGGTGTATAAAGTTTGTTGGATTGAAAATGGCAAAGATTTCCATTCGTGCAGAAGTACTGCCAGGGGTGCTGCTTGGCAAGGACTTTATTGGCAGTTACCAGGATCATGTTCCCATAGGCGGGCTGGAGAAAAGGGGTCGTATTCAAAGTCAGCCATAAACCAGCTCAGAGCAGGCTACTTAGCCCTGAGTTTATCTACTTATTTACTAGTGCCGTCTTATCATTAACAAATTTCAAATCTATTTCTAAAAATAGGGATGGATTAAGAAGTCTCTCAGAAGCCTTGATACTTATGAGGGGTATTTCATGAGATGTGACTAATGCATCCTTCATTTCAAAACTTGTGATGTCATTTTATATTAAGGTCCTACATCACTGGCCTCGGACATTCAGCTTCCAAGGTTTTCTTTGGATTAGTATATTCAGACAGATCTCTTGTAAGCTGATAATTAAGCTGAAACAGTAGAAGATAGTAACAATTTTTTGGTGCAGTTTTGTAAAGTATTACTTGGGAAATAACTTTGCATTTATCTAGATTATGTGAGGCTGAAATAGGCCAGTCATGTGACTCAAAACAAAATACTTTTATAAGGCAACATTATGAATCAGCTGTCATCTTGTTCATGAGATGGATGGGCAGTAGAGAAAGTGGAGAATGAGTCCTATTTATGAGGTATGTTGCAGGGCAATTTTGTCAAATTATGCAGGACTTTACACATGTCGTCAGAGAAAACCAAAATAAGAGGAAAAAATCAGTTCTGAGCATTGCAGGTAATATTCCGAAACTCTAATTAAATTTTTGTTCTCCCCTATCAGAATTTTTCATGATGTCCAACTAACTGAGTCTCTTTGTAACTTCTATTTTCCAAATTTCCTTGCTAATTAAAGAATTTCCCAATAAAGCCTGCTTTTATTTTGGCCAAGCTGAATGCAGGTTTTCTGGAACCTGCAGGCTAGAAGGCACTGTTCCTAGAGAAGAAAGAAGCAGAAGTCTTGCACTGGCATTATCAGATTCAGGTACAAAGTCATAATCTCAGTTGAGCAAAGGGTAGTGGTTACTCTCCAAAACAAACAAAAAAATACCTTCAAAGGGACCAACTTGAGAACAGATGCTGTCTAATGACATTGAGGATTTTAGATAAACTTCAGTGAAATTTATGTTACATAGAAATGTGTTTTCTTGTGAGGATGAGAGTGACTAATGCATAGTGCTTAATGAAGAGATTGTTTAATATTTACATCTGCATCTTATATTTCCCAGACAGTGCTAAAAAGGTGAGATATATAAACATCTCTGTGTTCTCAACAGAAAAAGAGCACAGAGACTGTGGCCAAAAGTGGGGTGCTGCCCTCTAAAATCGCGAACGTCGCAGGATTTCTCCCAGACCAGAGCTGCCAGCAACTAGGGCTCTGGCTGCCCTTGGAGCCCCAAAAGCAACCTCTGACCTGACCTCGAGACACTGAGGGGCTGAGTATTGCTTCCTGCGGAAAAGGGACACATTCTGCGATGTTGACAATTTTAGGAGCCAACACGCCACTTTCAGCCACAGGCACCTGGACACAAACAGTGGCCCTTTTCTGCAGGAAGCACTACTCAGCCCCCCAGTGTCTCAAGGTCAGGTCAGAGGTTGCGTTTGGGGCTCCAAGGGCAGCCAGAGCCCTAGTTGCTGGCAGCTCTGGTCTGGGAGAAATCCTGAGACATTTGTGATTTTAGAGGACAGCACCCCACTTTCAGCTGTAGGCGCCTGGAGTGAAGTTGATAAAATTTTTAAGTTCTGCATTTATTTTTAAAACTTTGTGCGTAACAGGAGAGTTTTTTATTGAGGAAAAACAGCTTCTCAAAATGGTTGTGCTTTCTTTCTCTATTCCTCTGTTAGCTACACTTAACTCTGTAGCTAGATTGGTGGAGGATTGACGAATATTTTAGAATCCTTAAATGATTCATTTACACTCTAACCTCGCTCAGGTTAGGTTCCTACTATCAGTCCCAGATTTTCAAACTTTATCAGAGTTATCAGTCCCCTGAAGGGCAAGAAATTGTCCCTGTCAGCTTCTTTCATGAATTCAGCCAGACCCTTCTCCTCTCACACCTTTCTGCTGTGTTCAGGTGGAGTTCTCCTTTGAAGTGTTTATTTTTGCACCGCATTTTCAATTCTTTCAGGCCCTAAGGTTCGTGTATTGGATCAGTCAAAACTGAAACCTTTAAATTATCGCTTCACTGTAGGTGTGTTTTATGTCTCACTGTGCCATGAGAAAAATTTAAAACCCTTGCTCAGCTTTAACTTTGCAGCATTATAGAGACATTCTACATATACGAAGTTACTCAAATCCCCAAAGCACACTGTGAACTAAATTAGTGATTTGAAGTTCTCCCATTTAATGTTAAGTATCTTTAGAATTTCGAAGGCACCAGCTTGAATGCACTCTGTAATAGCTTTTTGAGCCCTGTTCTTAATTTCTGCATATTATGAAGTTTTCACTGCATTTTTATCAATTGCTCCTTTTCTTTAGCTCAGCCATATAATAGAGTAATTGAAATAATTCACTAGCATGTAACCACTTTGCATTAAAAGATACTAATGATAACACTTCAGACTTATTAAAGAACCTTTTTTTCCCCTTCAAAGTCACAGGGCTGTACATATTAGATTCAAAGCCTGTTCCAAGTGGGCAATTGTTCCACATTGAGTCCTTAAGTTTCAGAACTTAATATGAATAACTTTACATGCAGTTTCTCAATATAACTCCATTTAAATGATTGTGTAATTCAGTGTAACTACATAAAAATGACAATATAGCTGCTTCCCAATTACATAACAGTTATGGAGTAGTCAGTGTTACACTTTAAAATGTAATTGATTCTTAATTATTCTACCTCGGAAGAAAGGACAGTGATTATAATTTCATTAGGGAGATAGGAACGACTTTGCAAAGAGAAAGAATCAGCCACATATATACATGCTTATTTTCTGTTTGCAAAGTACTGTTGATTTATGTGTTTTCCCAGGCCAGGTTTGTAGAATAGTATCGCATTTTGAAGTTGCAGCAGTATCCATATCAGAAAAGGAGTTTCAGGGCTATTCTTTCATGTTGGTTTTTTTTTTTTTTTCCTTTTTTTTTCTTTTAAATTTATTATGCACCGATTTGCTATCCCAGAAGCAAACTGAGGATAAAGCAGTATTGTTAGACAAGTTATTTCAGGACAAGTAACAATGTACAGTAACAACAAATAAGCAGCCAGAGTTAAATCTTATCAATTACAAACTCACTCAGCAAGCAGAATTGTGCTACCCATACCGAAGCTAATCAACTAATTGTGCAACCTTCCCCTCCTCCATGGGACCCTTCTCCCTCTGCCCTGATGTCAGAGCACACAGAGCAGAGTGCCCGAGGGCACAGCTACAGCAGGGTGTTGAGATGGTTTGACTAGTGTATGAGTCAGGGCTCTTGCATTATTTGGCTTTGGATAGAAGTGGAGAGTCAAGCACTGCACATCTGCCCTGCCTGACAGTAGCTTCCTGCAGAAGAGTGGTTTTTCCATGATCTTCACCACCATTGTGGTGGTTTTTCCTTCCATTGACGTGATAAATTGAACCTTTTGCCCATGGGATACAGTTATTCTCCATGGTAGAAGCTAGGTCAGTTCTGAGGATACCTTTTACAATGCTTAGAACAGCATAAAAATATTTTCTCTGTTGTTAGTCTACAGTTATAGTGAAAATGTGGCCACACTACGCCTTTTGATATGCCATAGTAACTGTTATCAATAGGATTATTCAGCTATGGATATTGTTCAGATTACAGGACATTTATTCAAATGGAAAATTTCATTCTTCTGTGCAGTCAGGTTTCTGTCTTTCTCTTACTTCCACAACAGAAAATAATTCTAAAGGCCACCAGCACAAGGTTAGCAAAAGAGAGTCGTCAGGTGAAACACTCTTCCACGGAAATGAAATACATTTAAACAATAAGTGAACATCCTCAAGGAGAAGTGGCCTTCACGGACGGTTGCCTAGTGATGAGATCATCCAGTACAAGGCTGACTGATTGGCAGCTCAGATCTGGAAGGCTGTAAAAAGTCAAGATATTTTTTTCCAGTTCAGGATAGGGAGCTGTGTAGGGAATGTTTTCATTAGCCCAAAGTGAAAGAAACCTTCTGAGTGGTATGGGAATCCGTTCCATGTACATACGGAACCTCCTGTAAGAACTCCCTTAAGGCAGCTGGGGCGGTAGTGGAGGGGGCCAGTATGCCTAGAACACTTTGTCCTCATTTTTCTGGTTTTTCCATTTACATAAGATTGGAGATTCACTTCAAAATTTGTTTCAGGCCATAGTTAATCCCTCACTGAAGCTTATGTATAAATTGTGCTTCTGCCGCTTAAACACAGGATTTACAATCATCTCCTCACACACAAACACACGTGCATGAGAAAGACAGCAAGGTTAAGTAGGAGGGAGACATCTGAAGTGATTTTTGCCGAGGTACGGAAGGACAGGTTTTGAAGTTGGAGGGCTTGTTATAGGTGCAAGTGAGTCTGTAATTAAGGTCTCATTGTGTTGGCATATACATTGTGACCCAAATAGGAAAAACATAAACCCCCAAATAACCGGGTGAGTTGTGTTCAGAGAAATGTATGTGTTTTTCAGAGGATGGGAATTTTGCTATTGTCCTAGCTCATGAAATAAACTGGAAAGTCTTTTGCATTGACTGACCCTGGTGGTCGTTGCTCTATTTAAACTACCGGGAGTGAAAATGTTCTATTTTCATTTGAAGGAGCTTCAAAGTCAAACACAAAGAAATTAAATTACCTGAAAAATATTACATGATATTTTATCTTAGGTTGAACAGAATGTTTTAGATTAACCACAGGTAAAATTCTCCTTTTCTTTTGAAAAAAACCCCAACTTTACCCCCATATCTAAGCATAATTTTCATAGTAGGGTCTACATCTATATTTAGATGATCTAGAATTACATTTACTATGATATATTTAGCTTTGTAGAATCACAGAATGGTTTGGCCTGGAAGGGACTTTTATAGATCTTCTAGCTCCACCCCCCCTTGCCATGGGCTGTCTTCATAGGAGAAGTGTTCTGCTCTCTGATCATTGTCATAATCCTCCTCTGAACCAAATCTAACAAGTCCATGTCTTTTTTAAGCTCCTGAGCCCCGGAGCTCAGCACATCACTCCAGGTGGAATACTGAGAATCTTTGGTAAAATACTTTAAGAACAAATGTGCATCAACCTTGTTTTATAATTATAGATATTATGTGTTCCTGTGGCAGCCTGTAAAAACTGGCAGTGACCCTGAATTCCAGTTAGAGAAATGCCAACTGTTTGACCAGTTTCACTGATGCCTTTTTAACTCACATATATTGCCTTTCTTTTCTTCAGTACTTTAGCACCTTAAAAGTTACTACTGCTGGTAGTACACCAAAAAGCTTCCACCAATTCAAAACATATCTGGGTTTTTTTGCATGTAAAAGAATCATAGAATTAAGCAAAACCAACTGGCGCGATGTCCATCAAATTGTTTTGGTTATACAAAAACTTCATGAATTGTAATGGCAGATTAAAGAAATAACCAACCAAAAACAAGCAACAAAACGAAAACCAAAGATGGAGGGAAAATGCCTCCATTTACCTAACTGAGATGTAGAAATCTGATGCCTTGTCACATGAAATATGACTTTATTTGCCCATGTGAAAGCTGGTGGAGTTGTCAACTCTGATTAGCCAATGAAATTTCTACTTAGTTCATTACAGAACCAGGCTACAGCGCTAAACTTGCTTTCACCCGCAGTGACTTATCTTGCCCTCTTTCCTGTCCCAGTTCAATCTTCAGATGAAGTTGTTGCCCTCTCATCATGTCAGCTCATCTCCTGAATCTTTTATCATGTTTTTAATTCCTGATGATGCTTTCTTCAAGAAATCTTGAATCACTTCCAGACCTGATCTGACCTGCCTGTAGACACATGGTGATGGTATTAAGTAGAGTGCCTGATGTGTGGTTGCTGATAGCACATATTTATTGTTGTTAGTTCACTGGCATGTCTGAGGCTAGCAGAAGTTTTCCATGGAGCAGGTAAATCATGCTGTCTCACCACAGCAAGGTGCTGGTCACTCATCAGAGTGACAAATCCTGCCAAAAAGCATTCCCTGCTAGCAGCTCTCAAAAGAGGAGTGGCCCTCTAGAGAGAAATAAGCCGAGGGCATCGTGTGACACAGAACATCCACGGGTACAACAAGGCTGTAGTGATTCCTGTTTATCATTCCTGTTGCATTAGAATCAGATGTGGAAAAAAAGGCTCTGGCTATCCTGAGCTATAAAGTGCTGTGACTTTGAAGGCCAGTAAGTTTCCAAGTTGTTGTCTAAACATAGAATACAAGGGCAATAGTTTTTTGTAGTTTCAAATTTCTTATTTAATTTTTCTGGCAGTGTAGCCAAGCCAGCTGTTGGACAGCAGTGTGCTGAGTTAGACTTTTTACCGCATACTACCTGGTATCCCTGAGTGGTAGAGAACACCACATGAGGCAGAAAATGGGCTTAGAGCAACTCAGAGATGGGACTATCCCTGGACAGGTACCAAACCCAGCATTACTGCCATTAGAACTAACTGTGGCTGTTTTTGTTGGCAAACTCCGCAGGGGATGAGAACTGTGGTGGGTCTCTTGCCTGTGTTACTGGTGTCACCCCAAGGGCAGTGCTCCTGTATTATAGCTGTGCTGTGAGGACAGGTGGAAAAGGAGTTCTTCTTCTTGTTCTGTCATGTTAACGTGTAAGCTGTCAGTTGTCAGACAAACTGAAGGAATGAATGTCCTTTCATCCCAGAAACCTTGAAAATGTATAAACAGTATAAAATCTTGTCTTATATCAGAAGAGTCATTCTTTTTCAAACACATATTCAAGAGCAGTCCTTTTGTTTGGGAGTGGTGTGTTCATTTTTGGGTAGGTGCCCAGACTACTTAAAATAATTTCAACATTTATTTGCATTTTTATGCAATTTATTGCTTATCAAAACATTTTTTTCATTCAGATAAAACCATGGGATAAAAATCTGAACCTAAGATGAAGGAAGTCATACTTTGTGACTGTAATTGTATTTTCTGGTTTAAGTGTTTATGAATCACACATAATAATTTATCCAGGACATAATCAGTACAGTGCAGATATGTCACAACCTTTCAGATTCAATAATTTTTTACAGCTGCTTTGCACTCATGGTCACATATTTCAGTGCTTGTCTACTCCATACACTGTATCAAATGAGCACATAGGTAAACAAATCAGTATTTGGATATTAAAATGCAGAAGTGATTTTACTTGAAAATTGTTCATATATTTCAGACCTGTGGGGTTTTTTTAAAAAACAACCCTGCTCAAGTACATTGTGTAGTGGGGAACTTGTGTACACTAGAGTAATGAGCTTTTCTTGCTCACTGTTTGCTGCTGCAGAACCCCAGTTCCCACCTGCTGGCACCTAAAAGCCACCTGCAAAGCCCTTGCATGTGACGTACACATGGTGCTACATTACATGTGTGTCAGCTTCAGCAAAAGATGCAGGGCAGCCAGCAAGAGGTTTTAAGCATTTTTACATTCACCCCTTCAGCAGGTGAGACTGGAAGGGTTTTGTGAGCTCTCAGGACAGGCAGAGAAGGGTCTTGCTGCAAGGCAGATCTCCCGTGCACGGAGCAAGGAAGCCACTGGGGATCGGTTAGTGGTCTGAGAGCCCAAGTAGTTCATAGATCATCGTTCAGCTACCAGCTGGGGAAAGGCTGAACACACAACGAGCCCTGTGCAATGGAAACAGTTCTAAATTTTAGGATGATATTTGTTTCCTAAGTCTTTGTTGTGTTTAACTCCAGCTGGCAACTAAGTGCCACCCACCATCTGCTTGCTTACTTTCCCCTCACTGCTAGGGAGAAGAATTGGAAAGGAATGGAGACAGTAAGGACAATTCAGAACAAAATCTTTGAGTTGTACTGCTTTTTGCTCTATTCTGCTGTGGATGCACTTTTCCCCCCTCTTTTAAATATATTTTAGCAGGAGAAATTCAAACATGGCAGCAAGTCTGCAAGAGCAAGTAGGGTAGCAGGGGCTGTAAATTCTTGTATTTGTGTTAGTTTAACTAATTCAGCTGTAGCGTACTGTACATATCAGTAAGATAAGCAGGGACTTTACCTCACCATCACAAGCTGCCAATTCTGCCTGTCATGTAATTCACAGTTTTTATGTGCTTTATCTCAATTAAGTTCCATCTCTAGAGCACATTGCTCCGCTGCATATTACTGCTCTGCTAATGCTTCATTAGCATTAGCAGATAGCTACATGGCATTTCCTTCTGATTCCAGCAAACACAGAATAAGCACAAGTCAAACGTTCCCTTGACAGAATGTGTAAGCACAGCTCTCATTTCTGTACAGGAAAGAATCTGCTCAGCTAAGAGGAGAGAATATCTAAGTTACTATACATCTTAGCTCTGAGACTCTTGGTATTGGCTGCTTTGCTGGTGGAATTATTCCAAATTCCAAAGCAATAGAGGAGCTCTTCTAGAACCCAGGAAGTGTAGGGATGGCACCTGCCACAACAGCTCATCCCAGGCCTTATGGAGAGCCAGAGAGTGGTTCCTGCAGATGGTGCAGCCATTGTCCAGGGCAAGAGGGTAAGGACAATGGTGATCTGCTGATAGCACCCATTCTGGCATTGAACATGGAGCTCAGGTTTGATTGGAAGAAAGGTGACAGCGTTAGAAATAAAGTTTCTAATAGGCTTTTCTTTTTGCCGTTGTCTGCTTCAAGCTCCTGATACAAGTCTGTATTGTTCTCCTTCACTCTTCCAATGGTGCTGAATGCTGATGAGCTAATACTTGGCTCAACACCAGCAAGTAATTTCCTGGTAATTAATTTGTTTTCTCTATACCTGACCTGAATTTCTTTCAGGTAATTTGCAGGTTGGGTAACCCATCAGAATCAAACAATTTTAGGGGGTACCCAGGAGTACAATGAGTAATGGTTATTTTGAGTCTGTCTTCCCTCAGACTCTTTCTCGCTCTCTCTCAGCATTAGGGTTTCATTGCTATTATAGCACTTTGCATATAATTACCAACAGCTTTAGGTTATAATTATATTGTCATTTAGTACATTTGCAATGGGGAAAGAATGAACAAAGCAGTGAATTAAATATGCAATGACTGTTGATGTTTTGTGCCTTTTGCTTTCTTAACAACTTCATTAATATTTTGCAATGTTTATGAGGAGCTACCTGGAAAAACAGCCAACGCGTGTGTTTAAACGTGTCACAACTCTAGGAACTAAAAGGAAAAAATAAACAGGATGAGCAGATACCCTTTAGAATTTAGAGTTTTTAATATGCACTTAAAAAATTACTGCAATCATTTGCATATTTATTGCACATGACATTTTCAAAACACAGCAGCAGTGGGCTAATGCTGCAATAAGTGGTAGAACTCCTGTTGACCTGAGTAAGAGCAGATCTAAGTAGGTACCATTCACTCAAGAAAATATCATGAGGTGGTCATTGTTTGTAAAACAGTTCAAAAGTTAAAGCCTATCGACTCTCTGCCTTTGTCCTTGACATAAAAGCCAAACTCTCTGTTCAGTATTTTCTCTGCAGGTGGCCAACACAAAATACAGTTGAACAAGTACATTTTGCCACCATGTACATGGAACAATCTTATGGTTGTCACTAGGAAATCTATAATGGCTCCAGTTGACAAACAAATATGAGTCAAAACATCATATGTGCTTGATAATATTGCATAATTGTGCAAGTCTGTAGACCTGAAAGTGTACTCAGTTGTATGTGGATTTGCTTTGTTAATTAATCATGCCACAGTACCAGGCTTATCTGTCTCTCTGTCTCTGGTCTTTAGCTAAAGAATACTGACAGCAACATATTATTGAAAATATGAGATAGGATTGTAAGACATAAAATATATCAGAGCCATTGAAATCATCTGCTATAAACTCCCAATCCCATATAAGCTTGGCTAAAGCACACTTTTTCTGACTAAATTAATTGAGCTTGTAGTTATCAATAAAGATGATAAGTATTTAGTAAAATAACTGGTGCTTGTGACATATTTCAAGTCAGTATGAGAGATTAGAATCTGACAACGTGGATGAAGACGTTTCTAAAGATTGATCTTTCTAGTGATTTAATTTCTAGATAGCATCTCTGTATAGCAAACAGGGATTTTGCAAGTGAAATCTGCAATGCTGATTTGTGAACAAAAGACAATTCATAGAGAAGTAGAATTTTTTTAATTTAGGGGATTTGCTTAGTTTAGAATTTGTTTCATTCAGAAACAAATAAATCAAGTAAGATTAATTGGTGATTGAGAGTATCTACAATTTTTTGGTATCTACATATATTTAGGAATAAATGCTTTACAGTGTAACTTCATAGCTTTGCCTAGTGGAGAAGGAGGTGTAAAGGTAACAGTAGTCAAACAAATGGAAACACTGGTTGATGTTTCTTATATAATGTAATCATGACTTTCTTCTCAAATGCTTCACATGAATACGGAATATTAAAAGGAAAATGTGTCATATCTTCTGTCTTTTCCTGGCCAGCTAGAGGAACTAGAAGTTGAGATCAGTATGGATAAGTAGGAATCATAATATTTTGTTCTATGTAGAAGCCATAATATTCACTTGGCAAAAAGAATACTTCCATCCAAAAAAGATGGAATAAAAGCATCTTTGAATAGGAAAGCCAAGCTGTCCACCATTAGAAAATGTCACAATTAAGTTTGCAAGCATATACTTCAAAATCATGCCACCAAGTCTTTTACTGCCTAGGATTTCTTATGCAAAAAGGCACAGGGCTATTTTTTAGAAGGACAAAGCATTTGCTCCCATTTGTGAGAACTGCTGGAACAGTAAAAGCCAAGCAAGCATCCTGCAAATGATAGGTCAGGTCAGTGAATTGAAATGTGCCAAAATACTTTGTGCAAATGAAATACCATAGTAAGAGACTCTCACTCATTTTGTCATGCTTAACTGTCTTAAAGGATCTTGCCCAGGGACTTCAGCCTAAATGACAACCTAAATTTCTAAAATTATATAGCCATCAGGAAGATTACTTGTCCCGGAGGTGGCAAATATCCTGCATAAGCACTGGCAAATGCCAGCCTGCTAAGTGCTGGACCCGATGCCATAACCCTAGCAGGATCTCCAGTGCTGAGAGTGCTTTGTGAATCTTTTCTGGGAAACTTGAGGAAGTAAGATTTTCTGAGTGAGTGAAATTCCTGTGAAGATAATGATAATTAGCCACCAAGTAATGTATTGCTTAGAATAATAACAGAGTGTGATGGTCTCTAATTCAAAGCTTTCTACCCAAATTTGAGAGCTGGTTCTAGGTGTGAATCTGAACACAAAATAAGCACCCAAAGCAAGGCTGACAAATGGACTCATCAGTTGCTTCTCTTGACAATCAAGTTATAAAATTCTTCACACTATTTTCCCTCTTCCTGGATCAATGGATACATAGTATTTTAATGTGATAAAAGTTATTGTAAGTTTCAAGATCACTGTTATTAATTAGTTAATCAAAGCTTCGTTGGCTGGGACTTTTTTTTAACAGAAAGGGGAATAAACCCAGAGTTTTTGAGATATGTTCTTCTCATGAGCAGAGATTAAAAAAGTCATTATCTTATGACCACTGTTTACCAGCTAAGAGGCAAATTATATAAGTTTTCATTTTTCAAATTTCGTGTATAAGGCACAAAATTCATTGAGAGCAGCAATATTTTGCTAGCATGATTCCTTAGTAAACAACCTTTCAGAAAAAAACTGTGATAAATAAAGTCTCTGATAGATAAATGAATGCCATGAAAGCTAATGCTCTGCTTAATGGATGCACAACTTCACCAGCATCCATTAATTTGTATATGAATAACCTGTAAGTGTAGGTGTTCCTTGAGACAATTATACTTCAGCTAAGCATGACATGAAGAGCACACAATGGAACAGCCTCCTTGAAGAGACCATAATGGTGAACAACAGGACAGATAATCATGAAGGATTATCTTACTGGCTCATAAATACAGATTGGTTCTGACAAGGCTCAGCTCTGGGGATGACAAACCTCCTCTTTCTCTTGTGATGTTGACTTGAAGATGCCAGGCTGATGATCTTACTCCATTAAGGTTTTTCCAATGCCATCATTTGATGGTGTCTTGTTTGAATGTTTATATTCATCTGCTTTCAACTTACAAGATGACTTTTCGGGTCTTGGTACATCTGACAAAATAATTCTGCAAACCCTTTTCCCAGTGAGAAATTTGAATCCATAGACTTACTATTGTTTCTAGCATATCATGCTAGTCAATAAATGGTCATTCCACTGTCTTCAGAGGCAAAAGTTGTGCATTTAGTTAGGAATAATTAAAATACAATAACAAATCAAAATGGAACTCCGCTCCCAAATGTTACTGACATTCCAGAAAGATGGTTAATATTTTTGTTAATTTATCTGACTTCTTTTTATATTGATTGGGTTCAAAATGAGACTTCTGAGAGCTGTTTTTCTTGTGCTTTCTTCTTGATGGATTTTTAACAGAAGTTTTCTCTAATGATCAGATCATTGTAAAAAGTTTCAGAAGGGATTTTCAGAATTTCTTATGCATAAAATCTATATATCTGACCATGCTATGTTCTCTTACCCATGCATATTGCATTTATTTAAAGAGAGAATGTTATCAAACATAATATTACAGGTAGAGGAACCCTGCCATATCACTTGTTATTAATGAATTTACAGATCATTCCTACCTTATTAATGTGACTAGATTGTCTGCATTTTATCACTTATTCTGTGCTGCCCTTCATTTTCTCACCAGTGAATTTCATTTGTCCTTGTGCTGCCAATCTGCTTGTCTTTGACAGGCCTTTCAACAGTACCTCCATGACATCTCTGTTTTGCCTAATCAAAACAATTTGAATATGTATATGTTCTAGTTTATAATATATACTAATCTGCTGATCAACAAGCTGATAGCAGTAAGGTTTTCTGTAGTCCTTTTTCTTCTAAACTGGCTTGAGGTTTGGAGCCGTATATGTTGATAAAGAATGTCTAACCAGTGTTAGGCAGATACTGTATCACTGCCTACTATAAGTCAGTGGATATTTGTGACTGATCCAGTGGGTAAAAGCTTTGCTAATGTAGCTAAGTACCTACTTTCTAGAAACAAATCAATACGACATTACAGACCTATTTTTTCCCCTCAGTTTTACCTGCGTCATCTTTTACCTTGCCTACTTCTATCATCTCTATCTTAGTACGAGGTCTCGGGAGCGAAACGGAGTTATAAATGAGTCCTAATGTCCTGTGTTTAAAAAAGATCATAGCAATCACAGAATTATGTGAACGTTTGATCAAGAATTAAACCCTGAATAATTGTGCAGGTTTGGCCAGGTTACATTGAATTTTCCTCATAGTAGCTAATATGGGCTGTGTTTTGGATTTGTGCTGTAAACAGTGCTGGATACAGAGATGTTTTTGTTACTGCTGAATAAAGCCTTTTTTGCTGTTCAGCCCACCTCACCCCAACATCGAACAGGCTGGGGGTGCACAAGAAGTAGGGAGGGGACACAGCAAGGACAGCTGGCCCCAAGTGACCAAAGGGAAATCCTAGACCATATGGCATCATGCTCAGCATATAAAAGATGGTGGAAGAAGAAGGAAGGAAAGTTCTGGGTGATGTTATTTGTTTTCCCAAGTCACCCTTAGAGGTGACGGAGCCCTGCTTTCTTGTGGATGTCTGAACACCTGCCTGCCCATGGAAAGTGTTGAATGAATTCCTTGTTTTGCTTTTCTGTCACATGCAGCTTGTGCTTTACCTGCAAAACTGTCTCAAGCCATAAGTTTTTCCACTTTTACTCTTCTGATCCTCTCCCCCATTCCAATGTGAGAGGACTGAGTGAGCAACCGTACGTGGTTTAGTTGCTGGCAGAGGTTAAACCATAACAATTATCTTACTGGCATCTGTGTACTTCCATTTTATTTATTTACATACTATTAAAAATAACGCTGAAAAGAATATTAGAAAAGAGATATTTTTCTGTTGTCATTATAAAATGTAACAGGACAGGTCATGAATTTTTAAATCTTCATTAATTATGCAAATATTGGCTTCTTCTTCAATGTGAGATTTGGTTGAAACTGGTCAGTGAATTAGTAAAGTGAGGATTTGACCTTGTATTTTTACTTCTACCAAGGCTCTACAGTGTAAAGAAGCACATTCAGATTGATTCCCGTAAAACTTTTTTTCTAGGCAAGTGAAAAGTATAATCAAAAAAACCTTGCTTACTCATTTCACTAACTGCATTATTTCAGTTTTCCGTTTGTATGTACCTCAATTTTCTGGAAAGGGGAACAGCCTACACCCTGCCAAGTGGCGACTATTTGTGAAAAGTCTTGGACAAGTGTGGCTTAAAAACCTTGCTACTAGGATGTGAAATATCCTGTTCTGGATAAATTGACAGCTAAAAGAGGGCACATTGCTTCCCCTGCCCACTCATAGCTTAGTTTTGCCCACAGAAAGATGAAATGAGGTAAGGAAGAGTCTAGAAAGCTTATCATTACAGCATAACTCCTTTTCCTTTGCATTTGCATGCAAATTGATCTAGAAATCCATCAGCTGACTCTGTTAATGAGGTCAAGAAAAACATGCGAAGTTAATCAAACCCAGATATAGTTTTTATTGGTTAACTCTCCAGGGATGGAAACTCAGGATCACAATTTTTCTTCTGTGCTTTGCAGAAATACCTTGCCATAAGGGCTATTGGAATTTAATTTCATTGAAGAACTGCCTCTCTTTTCCCTTTTGCACAACAGTTACCCATGCATGCCAGTCTTGTCATTTTAATTGAACTTATAGGCATGAGTGGCATGTGGTGGAATTTAATCTGTCAGTATAACAATAATAAATTATTGTACTAGGTTTGATAAAGAAACCTGGGATTTTGCAGAGAATAGTAAGGAATTGGGGATTGGAAGGAAGTTTCATACAGCTTTGCCTGACAGTCAGCTTCTCTGTTTTATCCATTTCTTTTCATTTTTCTGTATGTTGTTGCCTAATTATTTCAGACACTATGCCTTTCATATTCTGCATTACTGCTCTTAGTCAAATGGTTCAATCTTTTCCAGTCTGCCTTTCAGACAGGATAATGTTTGTAGTTACTTTTACGGTCCCTCTTATTTTTCAACTATTTTGCTTGTTGAATTGTAAAAATAAGATTTATCTTGTTGAATTCATGAAGCATATTAGGGAGGAAATTAATTTTAGTTGTGAATCTGAAAGATTAAATGACATTGGTAGTTTTGACCATGTGGCCTGAATAAAAAGCATCATGGGAAATTCTTGGATTCATAAGTATTCTAAATAATTTCCTGCTGTAGTGCATGGATTTGTGAGAAATGTATCTGTAGAGGCCTCCCAGCTTTGAGCAGCAGCCAGAGGAAAATAGTAGGGTGCTCATTTAAGCCCTAGTGTAACTGAAATTGGTACCAAGAGTTTATGAGAGGTGTGATGGAATTACACAATGAAAGGCCATGCAACTGAGCACATAATGCCTGATGTTTTGGAGGAGAAAGAGTTGGAATACCTAGAAAAGTGACACTTTTTAACAACTGCTGGCTATTGACATAGCTTTATATTTTAAGGGCTGAGAACCCTGTCTTGGCCCCAGATTGTGATAATAGGACACGGTAACTATTTTTTTCAAAAGTGTATATGGCTCTTCTGAAAATGGAGTGTCAAAAATAATCTAAAAATGACCAATTCTAAACACAAAAATAAAAAGGTATGTGGATTTCACTAGCAACTGTCAGAACATTTAGAAACCTAAAAACAAGTTTCCACACATATGTAGAAACATCCAAAGCTCTTAGATACCCCTTTGCTTCATGTCAGGTGTGGGGTGAAACAGAACCAAAAAGCAAAGGCACCTGAGAAGTCTGGCTTTATCTGCTAAGTGTGTCCACAGCAAATCTACTCCAGAGCAAGAATTCCCAGAGCAAATCCCAGCATCCCCACCCATTACACTTTTCAGTAGGGCCAGTGGATGGAATGATGATCCTGGATTCTGCCTCAACAGTTTTTATGTTTTCTGTTGTACAAACAAAGGTATGAAATGGACTCAGCCTTAGCAGAGACCAGACTAACAGCTTGTCCCTCTCCAAGGTCAACATTCTTACTGCTTGGACACTGAGTCATGCTTCTTGATTACTGTCATGAATTTTGTTTAGGAGTATTATTTAGGTAGTTCAGGGAGTAAATGACTTCACAAGGGGCTTCTCAAACTGTAGAGGTGTCACCAAGAATGCACAGGGACACCAGTTTGAATAAGTGAGCTGCTGAGATTACCCTGAGTTAATAGCCGAGTGAAGGTCTTGGAGACTAGCAGAGTATGAAGAATGAGAGATAGCGGGATTATGTAGATTAAAGCAACAATCAAGATAGACATTGGACAGGGAGGACTGCATTTCTGCTGAAGAGAGCAATAGGGCAGTAGCCAAGACACAAACTCAAAAGTTCTCAGGAAAACTTTTTCTCTGCATGTGTGTGTAAGAATGGCACAACAACAGCAGTATTACTCTGCAAGAACGTGCAAACTTTGTATTTTCAGATTTAGGAAAAGGTCCAAACCCAAAATGACATTCCATACAAGTGTGACAGTAATAGGCATTGCACAGTTTTTTACTCTGATGGAAGGGATAAATGTAAATCTTGAAAGGCAGAAGAGTATTCCTGTTTTAGCCGTACTGAGCCTAAGCTAACAGCTGCACCACTGCCAGAGATGTCAAAGTGACTGACTGCGATTTTAGTTTGGATGGAGAGAGAAAATTTTGGAATAGCAAAATAGATCCATGAATTGTCAGAAAAGAGAAGGTACTTAAATATGTGCTTCATGAGAAGAAATTGTTGTCTTTAAGATCTGTGCCTGTCATATTTATTGAACAGATTTTGAAAAAGCTGTATTTTAAACATAGATTAGGTAATGAAATATCATTTAAGGTCTCTGTAGATATTAGGAAAAGAATAGGAAAGGTTGTATTTTCCTCTCACAGAGTTGTAAAGCAAAAATAGTTCCTCTTTCTATC
This sequence comes from Callaeas wilsoni, assembly GCA_013398955.1. NCBI lineage: Eukaryota > Metazoa > Chordata > Aves > Passeriformes > Callaeidae > Callaeas > Callaeas wilsoni. The sequence goes on from VWPU01021228.1 coordinate 77,227, forward strand.
ACTAACCTTGATGTCAATATGTTTTAAGTACAAAACAGTCAGTCTTTCAGACTCCTAACAGGTATATATTTGAGCGCTACACGTGCAAAGGTAAGGGGTTTGTTTCATATGTCATAATTAGAAACTAAAGCCTTTGATAATGTGGTAAGTGGTCCAAATGGGGGTTGTCAGTAATCGTGTCTAACTAATTATCTACTGTAAAATCAAAAAACACAAGAGAAACAGACACCTGCATAATGCAAGTCTTTGGAACAGATGTGCCCTTATTAATAGACATGAGTTGCCTATTAAAACTCTGTGGTGACAAAGAATGTTTTCCACTTTATGAAGGATACCCTGCCTAACCTCGGTTTCTATGTAATTATAAACACAAAAAACTCTGGAAGTAGTGTGGCTTTCCTCTCTTCCCCATTATGCTACAACATGATCTCTTAGCCCTCCAAGGTTTTAAAGGTACTGTACAGCCTATCCAGTTGTCTATGGTTGATTTTGAGGGCTATGTATTGTCTGAAGTCATGAAAAGAAATAGCATTCAATGGGAATATTTTGTCAGTAAAGAAATTCAGCATTCAAAGTCCATTGCAAACATCTGACAGATGTGTTGTGTGGATGATTATGGATGTAACAAACAATGTAGTGTGTGAGGGTTTTCTTAAAGACACCACATAGCAGTTGCAGAACTGTATGATAATTTTAAAAAAAGTGAGCTACTTAAAAATATACTAAATATACTACAGGGAGCAGAAAATTCATACATTTATTCATTGGGATAATAATTTAGATATTAGTAACTGTTTCCTGGCCCTAACAGATTTCACTGGAGGTGAGCTTGAATTTCATTCTCTGTAGGTGCAGGTATACACATAACATGATACATGTGACTTGTCCTATAGATTTCAATGGTATTATTTACATGCTTAAAAGTTGGTGCATGAATATGCATTTACAAAATAGAAGGTTTAATTATGAGAGATATTGCTTATTAAACCCCCAGATATATGCAACTAAAATTAACCAGAACAAAAAATGAATTAATTCCTTAATGTTAGTGGCCATGAGCTAATCTGATTTGAAATATTATTCAGAGAATTATTTAAAAATCTCAAAGATTAAAATTATTTTTTTGAAGAGTGTGCAGAATGGGGGACATTAAACACAAGAATCTGATATCAGTGGTCACCTTTTTGTTTGGTTTTGGTTTTTTGTATTCTTTTGTTTTCTTTTGTTGGTTTTTTCTTTTTTTTCTACTCCTTTTTTTTTTTTTTGGTGGTACCACTGGCCAACAAAACTAAGATGTTATGAAAAAGCATCAAAACATTACCATTCAGGCTGCCTAATTCTTCACCACTTTTTTCCTTTTAGTATTTTCTAGAAATATATACTTTGAGAGAGAGACTACTTTAGATATTCTCCCAGTTTTTGTATTTGAGACTCAAAAACACTGGTGTCAGAGAGCAGTTGTCTGAAATGAAAGTTATCCTTTTTCACAAGCGTGCAGGTGAGAGAAAAATCCTTAAAGCAAATGTAGTAGTGGCGTATTTGCATCTGTGGTCTCTCTTTTGGATTCAGCTCTACTGAGCTGAAGAATTAAATGAAGGTGAAGAATTTCAATATTCTTTTTTTTTTACAACCCATTTCAGCGAACTGATTAATTCCTGCAAACTGCACACAGTGTTCAGTGTACCTGGACTGCAAATATGGGTGATGATTTTGGGTGCTTCCCAGCAGAGGACCAATTATGCCGCTTCCCAACCCTCTGTTATCTTACAGCCTCATAGGTTTTACCTATCTTTTCCCTATTCTTAAATGCCATGTGAAGCTTCTGACTTTCAGTAATGCAAACCACTTGCAAAGCATCCTATTTAAAAAATATTTTACTTTTTCCTCTCTAAAATTTAGAGCAAGCTGATTTCAGTTACAAGATACAACGATCAGTTTAGAATACATAAATGTAAAGTGTTGGCCACAGATGTATCCATTTAGGGTAACAGAAGCCTTCCTTTTGGAATGATGTGTTATGACTTTCTAAATTATATTTGACAGCGTCAGGGCACTACAGTAAAGCCAAAAGACAGCTGAGGTTTAGATATTTTCTGTGCCTAAAATCTTTTTTTGACGAGTAAAGATTAGCTTAAAAGGTCAAACTGAATGTTATATCATGTACTGTAGTAAGTGTAGAAGGACATTAGAAATATATTCATAGAGAAAAAGAGCATGTGTATATTCATTCAGTGAGAACAAATATATTCAAATATATACAGGAAATCTACTCCATCCATCTAAGTCTCAGAACTAAAGTACTCACCATTAAAAAGTCAGCAGTTGTTAATGTTTATCACACAGTGGGAATGAAATTACCTCAGCTTTTCTTTCCATTTAGGATAAAAGATATTCTATAATAATTGTAATTTTTTTTTTTTTTTTTTTAATGGATTCATGGACTTAGCAGCTCTTACAAGTTGCTGTAGCTACTCTTACTTTGGGATTTTAAAGGCTGGTAGTGCTGAGTTTTGTCTATATGAAGCCGATGCCATAGCCATTGCTTAGGGATCAGAGATTTGTCCCCTTCTTACCGGTAGCAGCAGCACCAGTTGTTCATCCTGGTAGTAGCTCTGCTGCTGACCTACTTCACACTTGACATTTTTAGGCCTGGATTCACTGTTCCACATAAGGCTCCTAATGATTTTTGAGATTCCCCTAGTGTATCAGGAACAATCAGATGGAGCTGACAGGCAAAGAAATAGGACCTGCAAGAGCCCTGTGTTTTCTGAAGTGGCAGCCAGAACCCAGGTGAAGTATCTTACAGCAACACCAGTGGCACTATGTCAGAGTGGCACTTTGGTGTCTACTTGTGTGTCAACTGTGCCTTTAGTGACGGGTTTTTTTCTGTGCAGTGAGAGGTAGCTAAGTCTCTACCTGCTTTCTTTGCCTCCCTCCTCCCTGCTTTTGTAGACAGAAATAGCCTGCTTACGTTCAGGTCAGCATAATCCATATCACAAGAGTATCTCCAGCTGGATGCATTTGTATGTGGCTTACTAGCAGCCGTCTTAACTCAGGAACATGCATTTATGTATTTTTTTTTCCTGTGGCCTTTCCACTCTGTTCATTGCTGCTGCCCCTGGGGAAACATTTGCTTACAAAGATTTGTCATCTGTCATCCAGAATTCATCATAATTTTGTTGCACATTAGATTTGACACAACTATGATGAATACTCGGGGTGTTGCTTTGCCATTCTTTGAGTGCCACTTAAATTCGTACAGTCTGTGTTATCCTGGTGACTCATTTCGCTTTGATACCACTTTATAATCGAGAAGGCTGAACAGCATGTCCTGTCTTTGGTTTCTTGCCAACTGCAGTGAGCTTTGCTTTCCCGCATCACAGAAGATCCCTGCCAATAAGCAAATACGTGCAGCTAAAGAACTCAGCTGATCAAAGCAGCCCTGTCCTTTCCCACAGAGGTGGGAATAGGCCATGGAACACTGGAGAAGAGCGTTTCACTAATTCATGTTAGCCTTTCCTCTTCAGCCTTCTGGAAAAATTTCTTTCATCCAAATAATTTTGGCAGTATTTTGTTTAAATCAATGTATCAGGGAGATAGGGCCTCCTTTCTTAGACAGGTCCTATCTTTCCCAAATCTGTGCCTGGCCACCATGAATGACTTCAGAGAATTAATTCACTTCCCCGTGATTCTGCTTCCTTGTTTGTAAATGGGAACAACCTCCAGCGTAGGGCATATCAAGACTTTCAGATGAAACAAGGGCCTTTCTGAAAACCCTAAGATACTGCAGTGAGGTCTGACTTACCACATATTCTCCATATAGTTACATGAACAAAAAAGACTTTTATGCCACCAGAACCAGTTATTTATCCTCACAGCATGTGTCAAAATGATTTCTGAATTAGAGATGCCATGCTCTGAGGTGCCAGCAATCTCCAAATAGATATACTATGTAACCACAATTGCCCATCTGATGCACAGAACAGAAGGTGGGATCTACATTATGGCAGCGACAGAATGATCCCATGGATGGCTGGGTGCTTCCACGAGTGTGAGGGAATATACATTGACACTGCTGACAGACAAGTCACCCACATTCATAGCTAAAATCGGGGGAGGTCTTCTCTTTAAATAACGTGCATACCAGGTAGCCAGTCTGTCAGCCAGAGAAGAGTGGGAACTCCTCAGCCCAAAGTAAGGCTCCTAGAGGAGAGGGGGAATATCCTACCTTCTGCAAAGATGATTAAGAAGTTTTTATTTGGGATATTTTCTTTTGCTCTCCTCCTCATCCATTACTTTGACAGGAAAGAGAATCAGGGCCAAGTGTGGGTTCAAGGTTGATTTATATCCCACCCATGCAGAGCAGTCTCGTGTGCATTTACTGCAGTCACCCACACAGAAAAAGCCTTCATTCCTTCTGGGACACTGAGCACTTCATCACAGCCCAGTTTGCCCAGTAATCACAGCCTGCTTACAGAAAAACACGAAAACAGTTTCAAACTTGTGAGCTCACACTATTGTTTTTGTTATTATTCATTTAGAATAACATAATGAAAAGCCTATGGAATTTGGAGAGCAATACTGCAAGTCTGTGTTCGCATCATGAAGATTCATGACAGTGTTGCTTGATCCTAGTGACTCAAAATACTGAGAGGTTTGCTATTTTCTATAACAAAATAGCATCAGAAGTGGTCTAGCTAGAGACACACAGAAACACTTCAGTCTGAGGCTTTTGTTCCTTAATAAGTGTAGACTGAAATGATATGCAAAAGATAAATAGCATGTAACAAAAGCTTTATAAGACAGTAGAGCACATATCAAAGCTAAAAAACCAAGTAACATACATGAGCTATTTAAGATGACCTTTGAGAGCCAGGAATGAGCCTTTGCTTAAAACAGATGCAAAATTTGGTAGAAAAAGGAAGTTGGAAAAGGCCGATATGGCAGAGGAAAATGAATGTACACATCAAATACACATTCAGTATTCTCTGACTCATGACATGTGTGCAAGTATAAAATAAATTAATTAGCCTAATGGACAAGCATGCATCCAGTGCACCAAGTTACACCTGTAGCATTTTCCCCTTTAGCAGGTAATAAGAGCTAAGTGCTGCATATTTCTGAAATCAAGATTAGAACTACTCTTGACAATTGCTGAAAACATTTATTAGTTTGTTTCTAATTCTTATAATCCAAACAGATATTTCATTCTTACAGTATGCTTTTCTAAATAGAGAGTGCTGTACAAAATTGTTCTTGCCTGCTCCTGGTGTGAGGAATGAGTTATTGATTGCAAATCTTCCTCTGTTTGTAAAGATGATTTGTATTATCTACATGTAAAAATGCAAGATTAAGCATTGCCATAGTTGATTACACTGAAGACATTGGTCAAAATCAAAGCAACAGAGTGAAAAGGCTGCTTTCTGCTTGAGGGCACCATTGTTTGTACTGAATATATAGCTCTAGAGTCTTACCCTTGGGGTCAAAGCAATTAAGGCTATTCTCCCTAGGACTAATGCCTTTCTGAGCTTTATATTTTTCAGTACGAGGTGTTAAAAGCTCTGCTGTGTCATGATCTGCACACATAGAAAGCATTTCATTTCTTGAAGGTTTAGAATAAGTTTATTGCATACATTTTTTATTGTATTGGTAGTGTTAACATTCTGGCGTGTATTTTTGGACTTTCAGAGTCATAATCAGGTACATCTTATGGTCTCTTATCTTTAAAGAAAGGTAGAACAAAACCAAACCTGCTGCTAAATTCTGTGTTTTATAGCAATAATATGTTGGTTATATCCGTACTAGTCATTCCAACCAAATGGAAGGATAATGTCTACTGACATGTCATAATAATGAATTAATGTGAATTCTACTTAATTAGATATCTATATCCAGATTACATTTCCAAATGAAAGCCATCCTATATTTTGTATGGCTTGAGTTCTGTAACAGCACTGTATAAATCACTGTCCGTTGCATAATAGGTATGTGATTAAATATCATTCAAAGAGGAATTTTTCAAATAATGAGCCTGAGCTTTTACTCACATCTGACAAAAATGCAGTTGACTTGGTGGGCACTTGGTTTGCAGGCATTTTGTATTAATTTATAATTTTCAGTGGTAGAGGATAGACATTTCACTTACAGAAGAAAATCACTCAGGGAAATGATGAATGTTGCAGCAGAACCTGTAAATTTGGGGAAATAAATAGATGTGGTTTCCCTTGTCAATATTCTGCCCCCATTAAAATAGTCTGGGAGTATAATAGAAGCAATAAAAATTAGGTCTTTGTAAATCAAATGTAGTACCGTTAACTCACTGTGAGCTGGAGATGGGACAGAAATTGTGCCTTAGTAATTCACTTGAGCCCTGATTTCCCTGCTCCGTAAGAGAACAAGAGGTACTGTTCTATTTCGGTTTTGAAGCCAGTCTTTCTAAGCAGTGAGCATAAGCATAGGCACATATTTGGCATGTGGGAAAGTGTGGCTAGCACAGACCTTTCCCGTGAGAATTTTTCTTCTATTCCTTCTGTGTTCTATAAACAAAGATAGAGTTTGGATGTTATTAAAACAGTTCCTCGGGTTTGTGCAGTTCGAACCTGGCCAATTGGGCCTAGGGAGAGGTTATGAACTGACCAATCTGGGTAACCTTTCAAGAATCTATATAAACTGGAGACAGAAAAATAAAAGAGCCTTTTCCTATGCTATTGAGAGAGCACATCTTCATTTCTCGACAGCGGCCGTAGCGACAGGAAAGTGATACCTGCCTTATGAAGGACTAATCAACTCATTGTCTCACCTAAAGGGCCAGGTTGCCAGTGCCACGCACTCTCCAGCCAGGCATGCTGAGCCCTGAAGGTTTGATGTGGAGGAAAGGAAGATGACTTCTCTCCAACACCCAGCACAACAGGTGGCAGATGGCGGCTGTGACCTCTCCTACATCCTGGGGGCAGCAATAACTCCTGTTGCTTAAGAGACCCTGACTCAGCGTCAGAACTGTCTGCTACTTTAGAAATGGGGTAAGTCCTGTAGGACTTGAGACCCCAAATCCATGAAGGAAACATGGCTGGTGGAGCCATAGGCATCCATTGAGAAAACATGCCCTCCCACCTCTTTCCACACTCAAGACAGAACACTTGCTGTGGGGCCTTAAATCCAGCCCCCCATGCCACGCATGAGTGTAATCAGACCTACTGTGCACTTTAGTGTAACTGTGTCTGTGAACACATAAACGTGTGAGGAATCATCTAAAATGAGTGTTGGTAAAGACAGAGCTTAAGAACAGCATCACTAGCTACAGGGATTACTAGCTTGAATTTTAATTCTACCATTAACTACCTAGAAGGCTAAATGGACAGGACTCCTTACCACAGAAACAATTCAACAGCCAACCACTTGGCTAAGACATGCATTCCTGATGTCCAAGGTAGAAGAGAATCCAGCCCCACCTTCAAGTTTGTGGCCAGCAGAATGAAATACAGAGTGTGTTTTTTTTATTTTTACTATTGAAGAATATGGGTCGAGGAAGGCATAGACTTAGTTTGCAAAAGGCTGATTGAGTAATAAAGGGCATTTTTAGAGAATAAGTTTTAAAACCGTAACCCAAACTGATTTTAAGGTAGGGCTTCTGATGCAGAAGTGCCTGCCTTTGCTGTGTTGTAACATTGCATGTTGGATGCAAAACAGAAAAAAGTTGGTGGTGGATGTGAGGGCCAAGTCATGTTTGTTCAATCTTTGATGGCAGAGGCTCTGAAAAGCCTATTTGTTACCCTACCAAAATCCTGAAAAAGGCAGATAACACTGTTAGTCTCTTTTGCTATGTGAGAATCCCATAATAAACTAGGCTAATCAAGATGTAGTAATCAGTACTTTTATTATAATGGAAAGATTCAATCTCCCTCTGTAATAAGAAATTCATTCAGTCTTTCCAGCAATATTAAATCTCCATTCTCTCTCATACACTGCTGCTTTCTTGGATCTTTTTGTCAGAGAGAAATGCTTTGATTCATTGTGGAGATTGTGTTGTGGGATATCACATGCACAGGCTCCATCCAAGAAAACCTCTTTAAACCAGTGAGTGGTGAATCACATTTCTACCTAGATACTTGAGTGTTTGCAACAATCCTACAGACAAATTCAGTTCTTCTATTAGAGATTATTCAGCAAAATCAGTAGTGCTGCAGTTTGCTCTGTTTTTAAACATTTCAGACTTTCAAAACCAAGAGTCTTTCTGCTCTGCCTAGGGCAGTATTAATATAAGCTTGCCTTCTCAGCAAAAATATTTCCTTTTCCTGGTCACAAAAGTTGTGACATTCAATGGATGATGTTTAAACAGATGTACTTAGCTGGTGTAGATTGGTGCCAGTGCTCTGCTCAAAGTGAAACAGTGGCAACTCACATCTGACACTCGACTTCTTTGGTGAAAGAAGGCAAGTGTTTCAGGGAAGAATTATACACAGGCATGATTTTTTGTGGAGAAGTTATGTTGTTCTGCATTTCAGCATTTGATTTTTGAGCAAAAAATAGAATTAAATTATAGTTAAAATAATTAAAGTGCTTAGCATGTCCACAGTTGCAGTAAGTTATTGTTCTCGGTAAAAAAAAAAAAAAAACTCGTAAACTTTGCTCTAACTTTAAACATATAATTACATTCCTAAGCTTAAATACAAGTTCTAGCAAGGGACACTTTCTCATGCCAAAGACCATTAACAATCAATATTTTAGTATTACTTGTTAAAAACCAGCTAAATTTGTTAGTCATCCTGTCATTCTTCTGCATTTTTCCTCTTCTCACCTGGCATCCCCCAGACCCTTTTCTGTCAGCCAAGGGGTAATTACATGTTTATTGTTATCCACAAGTCAGTCTACACATGTAGCTATAAATTCAGAATACCCAGGTCATGCATTTCAGGAAGCTATGGATTCAAGACACAGTTTTATTGCTGTGGCTTTTAGTTAGATAACAGTATCCAATTTGTTTTCCTTCATCTTTATTTTTCATGTGGAATATCTTTAGAGCTGACTAGAGAGGGGAAAGGATAAATGGCATCTAAACAGGCCAATATCATGTGGTACCCTACATCAAGATACTTTACTGGATGATTTGTACTGCCAGAGAAGAGTAAAAATCTCATTAAAGGAGAAAAGGAGCTAGGTAGATTTCTTTTGACATTATATTTCTAGCTAGGTAAAGAGCTCTGTGATTCCTAAGGTTGCCCAACTACATGGCCTTGTCTCATGTCATGGTCTAGTGAGTGCCTAACACTACATTGTTGCCATTGTATATAGCCTCGTCTGTAGTTTGCACTTAATTTAGTTGAAGTACATTGAATACCAACTAAATCACAGTCTTATACGTAGTTTCAGAAGGCAAGTGGGATGTGCTCTGGTTACTGAAAGAGTGAATATCCCAAAGTTTTACATTTGAAGCAGTATAAGCAGGTGTCCTGTATCTAAAATAGTGTCTGTTGCACTAGAATTTTGCTTTACAGCTGATGCTTGGAATTGTCTAGAAAAAAAAACCACTTTGCAGCATATTTTCTCTGCTTGTGTTTATGTTTTGATGTGACATCTCTTTTTGCAATTCATTGGATTTGTAGCAAAACTGAAATCTATGTATTCCATGAAATATGAACTTAGTAATGTGAGCTATGAGCTTTAAGATGCTGCTAGACTGAAACTATCTTACCTCCAAAATATGACATTATTGGATTGTTTCTAAACCTGGCAACATGCCACCTATTGCTTGAAGTTTCTGGATTTATATTCCCAATGTTTCTGAATATCTTAACAGTACAGTTCTACTGAGAACGTACTAAACTATAATTTGTCTGTAACTCTCCCATCTTATGCAAACACTGTAAGATCTTCAAGAGAATTGCTTTTTTTTTTAACTACAGAAAGACACACTTTGCCTAGATTATCAGTGTAAATCCCTGTGTGCAAAATACAAAGCAGAGAAAGCATGCCCCAGAATAATCAAAGTAACTTTGTCTATCAGCAGTGTAAGAATCATCATGTAAGTATTAATACGGAAAGCACAGGGCCAGAGTCTGTCATCAGTGGTTCCAGGAGTGCAAGTAGGTAGACCCAGATAATTGTCACCATAAGTGAGGGTCTGACAAAACCTGGATAGAAGTGAGTAAGCTCTCGTCACTGAGCACTTTTCTTGAAGTTGTAAATAAGTTTTCAGTGCTAAATGGCAGCTCAGCAGATGGGAAGATAAGTGCCTCCCCTTACCTGGTACCTTGCTCCTGTGAAGGGCAGTTTCTTACTCATTCTCTGCTGTTACAACCTGCCCCTGAACGCAAGGGTAAAGTTCTTGTTAATAATACATCTCCTGGGGTGTATTAGAGTCAAACAACAGTAAATGACCAGTGTTTTTAAATATATGTATGTGTGTGTGTATAGTGGTTATTTTAGAACCATATGGTTGAAATGGAAAGGAGATATGTAGCCATTTTGGTTGTTACCTTTAGTAATATAGCAATATAAAGCATAAAAAATAACACTTAAGAAAATGTATAAGGAAAAGAAAGAAAAGATAAGAGTAGAAAGATCCCACTGCCCCTGGATCCAGAAACAAGACTTGTTTGTTGCAGTTGCAAGGTCAGTTGGTCACAGTCTTGATCCGTGGGAGTGGGACAAGTCCACAAGGCATAGAGTTTAACAGGTTAGTATAGGTTCAGGTTTACGTGGGAACACCCAGGTACTGTCCCTACAGGGGTGGAGTTTTACCCTGTCTGAGGAAACACTGTGAATCTGTTGCAACATTGTGACTCCTGCTCAGTTCTCTGGTGGAAGGCCCCAGAAATGATGTCTGTGGGCACTTTGGGCATCTTTGATGGGTAATGACATCTTGTAAGACATGACTGCTGCCTCTCGCTCAGTGTAGTTGAGCCAGTTCTGTCCCATCAGAAGGGATGAACACCTTCAGGACTACACTGACCCAGTATCTCCAGTGATGGGGAGGGGGAACTTTTGCAACTGAGCCAGTTGTGTAACGGGACACTGGAATGATAAAAAGCACTATCCCACCTCAGCAGAGTCTGCTTCTTATTGGCCTTCTGGCCCATCTGGGTCAGAACCCAGCTTGTAGCCCTTGATGATGGGTGCTCACCCCCTCTGCACTGGAGTGGGTCCCTTGCACATTGTCAGCAAAGCATCCACTGCTTTTACAAATGGTCGATTGTTTGAGTTATTAACCATTAACATTTCAGGCTTTCACATCTGCAGTGATAATCTTAACTCTAACCCTCTGAAAGAGGGTAAGTTATGCACCAGTTTTTTATTAGTATTCAGTTTCAATAATATAACTTTATTAGCTGCTGTAAATCTGTAAATATCTTGATTTTTAAATGTGACTGAATATTTTAATGAAACTGAACTTGAATGTTTTCTGAACAACACATTTGGGAAAGAAAGTGCAGATAGATTCCTGTTAAGAACTTGTTACTCACTGTATTAACATGTGGTGAGTCAGATTTATGGGCTCAGGCATCCTCTGTCTGTATTTTTGTATGCATGTGCATGTGTTTAATCCTGAAAGAATATGAATAATTGAGAACAATAGTTCTCAAGGAGAAAACACATGGAGCAACTGCTGTTGGCTCTTCTAGGAGTCCATTGGGGAACATGTTATTCCATTTGCAACTCCAGGGGAAAACCACAGGTAAAAGCTATCTACAGGACATCTAATAAAGCTGGGGAACCAGTGACTGCTAGGGGCACAGCGTGGACTTCAGGGTCTTGCATAAGCCCTGCTGAAGTGGTATGGTCTGATAATGACTTGAGAGAGAGAAGGAACTGCTTAGCATTTAGGTATGACAGTGCTCTGGAGTGAGCCAGAGGAGTGCCTGCATTCAAAACTCCTGAAATTCAATTCTGGCAGAGGTTCTTCCTTAGTGTAACTCTAGTAATGTGCAGAAAACCAAACCTGCAAGTCATGGTGCAGAGAGAACAGGTTGCCCTGGTCATTGGCTTCCCCTGCACATTGCACTCCTCTGGAAGAGATTGATCCCTGTTAAAAGGTTTGTCATTCACCTCTGACCTGCTCTGCTCTGTTGACTAGACTAGATCAAGGAAATATTCCAGCTTGCAGTCAGGAAAAACAATCATGCAGCTCTGCCCTCTTTCAGTCACCTTTCATTTCTCTGCTGTCTGGGCTTTCACACCAGACCAGACAGGTCACATCTACGCTCTTGCACTAAAGGTCTCAGAAGCAGAGAAGCATGTTTTGGTCAGTGACATTTCTGTCCATTTGAGAGATCACCTCTGTGCTTTGGGACACTGTCCCAGGTGAAGTCACCTCCATTGCCTGGCAAGGGAGGAAGGAAGCTGTCCTCAAGGCTTGTCAGTGACAGCTGCTTCATTTCCAAAAGAGGGGCCCCTCTGTGTCAGAGCTGATGATTTTGGGAATCATTGCACCATGCAGGTATTTTCCCACTTTTCACTTGAGACTTGAAGGGGTTGGGATTTGGCTGAGGAGATATAACAGATATCATGGTGTTAACCAAATCTTTCAAGAAGTACATGCAGAGACAGATTTAAATTTAGATGTTGCAATCATGTTGGTTCACTTTGTACTTACGGGTTTTTTTGTTATCTGTAGTCATAGTTTAAGGAAGACTTATTTGAAATCCAAATGAGTCAAATAAGAGAATAGACATGACAGATCTCACAAGAGAAATAATAAAAGCTAATTTATGGCCAAGGACACCCTATGTGAAAAACCAAGTGGCCTCCAGCCATTTCTTCTGAGGTCACAGGCCAGCACAGGGAGAAGAAACTGAGGACTTGCTGGGGGGGTACCATGCTGCCAATCCTGCCAAACATCAGAGGAGGCAGAGAGCTGAGAGGTGGCGTGATGTGGTGTCACTCAGCTGGGCTCAGTGGAACTGGACTGTCTTATACAACTGATTGAAATGCCTGGCTCCACATACATGCTTGCTGCTGAGAGCACTCTCCTGCAGATCATAAGTAATAGCTACGTGGCCGTCGACAAATTTCTGCATATTTTCTTCACCATCCATCCAAACTACTTAACCTTGACACGTGAATCTAATGGGGAATATACCTTGTAACTCCTTCATTTTAAAGAATCTGCTTTGGTGGGTAATTGAATCTGGGTTATAAATTTCTTAACTTTATTATAATGTGCATCAGCTCCAGTTCTTAAGAAAACAACAAACAAAAACTTGTCCATAGGTCAGTATTTAAAAATCATCAGATTATAGATCTCCTCTTAAAGTGATCTAAAAAGGAACATATATTTTTGTGCGGACCGAGACTTACAAAAGTCATTCTTTTTGACACAAAATCTTACTCTGTCAACTGATTTATAATCTTGGCTCACATTTCCAGCCAGTTACACTGTATTAGTTGATTAACATAGCTTTTAAAATCTGGCTATGGAACAATTTTAATATACCTTATAATGGTCAAAATATGAAGGGAAATCTACAGTGCTAAAATAGCAGAGAATGCAATTGTGAGTGGGAGAAGACTAGCTAAAAATCTTTGTCTAGAAACAAAATAATAGAGTATTGGCATGTGTGTGTTTGCATATTAATGAGGAGTAAAAACTGGGATACAGAAGAGGTAAAACTAGGAAGTTTGGAAACTAAATTTCCCTGATAAATTAAAGGGGGGGGAGGGGGGGAAGAGGGAAGTCTTTTTTTCCATTCTAAACTTGAAGTCAGACCATATGCATAGAGAAAAAAGGAGTAATTGAAGCCAGGATGTTAATAAGGTTTGATCTTTTAAAAAAAAGAATGAGCAAGCAAGAGAGGGAGAAATATAATAATGTTTTGAATTTGAATAACATGTTAGCTAACAGCAATGGAAAGAAACATCAATTCAGAAGGAAGGAAAGTGGCCAAAATTGCATTATGGGATATGAATCATAGACTAGCTAGAAAGCTTAATATATAAGGAAGCAGCAGCAACAACAAAAAGACTGGACACCTTACAAGGATTCTGCTGTTGAACAAATTATCTATTCCTACAATTTTTCTACCAACAAAATATAACTCAGATCATCCAGAAGAGAATAAATAACTATATAGAAACTATGACATTAAAGAAACAAATTATTTTTTAAAACTACTTTGACTTTGTCATCAGCCTTGGCTGCATACACTGTTAATTTGTACTGTGCTGCCCTTTCTTAGACATCTGTCATGTCAAAAAAGGTGTCGGATGAGTATGAGACTATCTTTAGCACATACATATTCTATTTACCTCCTTTTGAGCTTTTTCCTCATAAATTCTTCTCCAGCTTTGCAAAATTTTGAGAAGCTAGCTGGCCAACAGATGCCTGATGATTTATTTTCTTTTCCTCAATAATGGCTCTTCCTTTGTTATCTAAGCAAGGTTATCTAGGCAATGCCTGTTTTGGCTGAGCTTCCCAATTCAGAGTCACCTGAATTGCCTCCAGTAAAGCATGTCACTGTCATTTTAGAAAACTGAGGTGAGATGTTAAAGTTTGCTGGTTTTTTTGTTTTCATGGCTGCACTATCCTTAACGTCTATATCTCATTACATAAGAACTCACTTTTCCTCTCTGATTTTTAGCATGTGCCTGAAGGACATTTTAGGGGTACTTTTAATGTACTTGACCACTCTGGTTCAGCTTGCCTTTTTCTAATTCTCACTAAATTCTTCAGCATTTTATCCCTAAAGACACATAACTTGTTTTTGTAAATCAGTTTTGGTTTTTTTTCCATTCTCCTCTTTAGATTCTCTGTTGACTTCCAGTGTCCTACTTCATGTAATTATTCATCCAGTTATGTGTGGAGCTTTTCTCTACAAGTTCTTTTCTTCCTTTTAGCAACAGAGTCTAGGCAGTTTCATACCTTTCATGCTGTTTGTTTTCATGGTAAAATCACAAATTAGTTCTCCCAAACCAACAGCCATGGAAGAATTAAGGTTTAATATTATCACATTATTTCCCTTTTCTAAGTCCATTGGCAAACGTAATTGAAAGTTTTTGCTGGAACTTTCAAAATGTAAATCAGACTGCAGTCAACAAATACAAGATTTTACTAATTTTTTAAGTCCTGGGACTTACCATTTTATTCCAGGCTTTTTATTCATGAGGTTCTTAACCTGAATACAAATTATTGTTCATATAGCAACTGGAATACAAATTATTGTTCATACAGCTAGCTAATAAACATTTAAACCCAAAAATATCTCTTAAAGACCATCTGTCAGTGGTTACACCAGAGACTCAGGCAGTCTTCTTTGAAAGTCACGTTAAACCAAGTGGTTGCTAAAGGCACCTCTCCTGCTCCATGTCCCTGTGCACAGGGCAGAGGTTCAGAGCTATCTGCCTAGCTCTGTCTATCTACAGGAGTGAATTAAGCAGGGCCAGGTAATGTTCTCAAGTGCTGGAGCTCGATTATCTGGACTATTATGTTGTTAGAGCCACTTTAAGCATGAGTTTGGACTACATTCAACAGGCACGTAATGTTAGTAATAAAATAATAATGTATTATGATAATCATGTAGTAATAATCTTATTATTAACCACAATAACAACAACAATAATGATGATGATGTTAGTAATTGTTATCCACACAGAGCGTCTTCCTCAGGTCTTCCCCAGCTTCCTTATAATCTTAAACGAATTTGTCAAACATTATTTAAATTCTCAGTATCTAAAATGATACAGGTATTGTGCTGTATTCCACTGGACATGCCTTTCTGTTATTGCACCAGGTGCAGAATTGCACCTGCATTTGCCTCAAAGGTGACTAACTAGTCAGTTCATTTCAAAAGAGAGCTGGGAAGAAAACTAACATAGATGTAGCTCTTCAGTTTTTGCTTTCCCTTTGGTTTGTTTAGGAAGTTCCAGATTTTTAAGTAAGTGCAGCAGCTGTGAGTGTGAAAGAGCTGGAGCAACAAGGCAGAGCTCAGATCTGCTGTGCTGTGCTTGTGCCCTGATGTGCTCTGTTTACAGGGTGACTGGGAGCAATGTTCATCATCTCCCTCATGGGAGGCTCAATATTGTGATGACTTTTTAGTGCTAAAAAGTACCTTGGAATGCTCTGAAGCTCCAGCAGCATGCATAATGCCTGTGCAAACAATCCAGGTGCTTGCACAAATGTCTAGCCGTAGGTGCATGAACAATGTTTTTGACTCGAAGGGCACTTCTCATGCATTTACAATAAGGCATATAAGTGCCTGTGGGTGAAGGGAGCCAGAAGCCTCCTTCTGCAGTCACACCATGTTACTCCTGTCTTTGATGCCTACCGTGATTTCCAGAGGAAGAGTTTGCAAACACTGAGCCAAGATCAAATACGTTTACTTATGCTGAGTATCATTACCTCACTCTGTTGGCATTTCCTTTCATGTTGGTGAGGCCTTTCACAAAGCCCTGCTACTGGGTGAGTAGAAACATCAGCCTGGGCAGTGGTGTCCCTGGGACAGCACAAATCTCAGTCCGAGTCTTCCCTTCTGGTGGTGCTAAAACAGACCTAGAATCAATCTCCCTGTCAGTAAGTGCAGCGCATATTAACACTCCTATTACAAGCTATGCAATATTACTTTTCAGCTTCACACCACTACGAGTAATTAAGGGATGATATTAACCAATTGCTGGTTTATGGGGCAATAATCTTGGTCTCAAAGGGATGGGACACAAAACCAAAAGGAACCAGATTA
This sequence comes from Callaeas wilsoni, assembly GCA_013398955.1. NCBI lineage: Eukaryota > Metazoa > Chordata > Aves > Passeriformes > Callaeidae > Callaeas > Callaeas wilsoni. Next base: position 93,894 of record VWPU01021228.1, read on the forward strand.
TTGACCAGAAAACCAGGGGATGACATTGTTCTTAGAGCTATATGAAGAAATTCTCATCTTGGATGTCTCTGGGAGCTATTCTGTTAGTTTTAAGATAAGAAAAACACCTATTAGGAAGAAAAAATGTCCATTTTTCTGCTGACTTGCTTTTATCCTGCCGCGCTTTCAGGGCTGAATTAATAAATAGTTTACCTGTGAAGTCTAGAATCCTATTTATGAAGGACTTGATTTTATAAAAAATGTGTAATTGTTTCTGAGATGGTGTTTCAGCCTCAGAAACTGGAGCTACTGGAACAAAATCAACAACAAAACTACTTTTCTTCATGCTGTTATAGGCATGGCTTTTACAACCCACAGACTTCATCCTCACTTTTCAAATTGCTTGTAGTTACTTTGTCGTAGATAATAACATAATGTGGAAAGTAATGGTTTATAGGTAGTTAAGAAGGAATATACCAGAATGCTTTGATGTTGTTACTACTCACAACTAAGTGCTGTCTATCCAGATGAGACACAAAAAACTCAGAGACTGGTAGCAATCCAAAACTTAGAGCATTATTTAACACAGAAATTAAAAAGCAAATGAAAGAGGCCTTAAACAGAATCTAAGGAAAAATGAAGGGCCATCTTCCGAAAGCCTATCTTACTGAAATGAGAAAAGTTAAGATAATGTACAATGATGGAAATCAGACCCATTCAATAAAAAAAGACCAAGGAACATATTCCCTTCCAGATGGGCAAGCGAAAGTGAAAATGAAGGTCACAAACTCAACTGTGCATGCTAATCAGGTCAAATTCACTAACTACAATGTTCTTTCCTAGTAGAACAACCCATAATCTTAGGCTGACAGTTGCAGGCATACATGAAAAAACAAAAACTCTGCAACAAAATCCCATTAAGAGTTTTGGCCTAGACAGGCATAAAGACGTATTAAAAGTAATCCCTGTTTCTGTAGTCAAATGAGTTTGCCTGAGGTCCTGCTCCCCATTTTCAGCTGTGTGCTCAACAGATTTAGGCATTTCTTTGTCTTATATTGGCACGTTGAAACACCCTCTCGGGCATGCGAACACTTGCTTGTATCTGTTACCCCTGAGAAACAAGGTGAATGAAACAAAATGACACCCATAGCAAATGCTTGAGTAGGTGTCCAGAACTTGTGAGATACATGTTTTGATTACCACTAGCATTTTGAGACACTATTTGTAAAGCAGGGAAGAGTGTGCATGTGCAGGAGAGCTTCTTGTGAGAGAGAGACAGAGTGGTCAAAGTGGTTCTGTATGCTGTATCTGCCCCAAGCTCACATAGTGCTGTTAGAAGGAGAAAACAGGGGGTTTTGATTGGGGTGGAAGAGGCACAACGGGCGAAGCAGACAGAGTTTATTCCCTTTTGGCCTTCTGAGGTATTCAAAATGGAAGAAGTTTGTGTTCTTATCAGATAAAATTAAATACCTGGAGTGGAAAAACCTTGGTTCACATGGTCAGAACTAACTGTGGGAAAAACAGTGTAAAAGCCCTGGTATAGCTGTCAAATAATTTTCTTACAATAAATCACTAAATTTTAAACTTCTATAATAATCACTCAACATTGTTCAAAGCCATATTACCCTGATAGAAAAGTAGTCTGCCTACAAAATGACTGGGGACACCATTGGGCTTCTGTGAGATGTAACAACTCAGACTCCTTCATCATCATCATCCCAGCAGCTGCAGAACTACTGCAGAATTTGGGCTAAGCAGAAAACTGCTTGGTGGCTCCATTCTGCTTCCCACAGACAACAAATGTTTCCTATCTTTTTATATCACACTAATCCATCTGTAAAATTCTGGCTATGTGCAGGGAACAGGGTTGGGCCTCAAATGTGCAACTGTGGGCACTATTTTCTAGCAGGATGTGTGAAATCAGCTAGGATTTGACCGCTTGTGCACTTTAATTGTAAGGTCTAACTATTGACAGTCTTCTTCCTGCTCATATTCTAGTTGTTGTCTTCTGAATATTTGCGACATTAGGACAGTTGGCCATAGAAAATGCAGCTTCATGTAATCTACCCCCTTATTCATTTTGTGCTATAGTAAATATTCAGGCAGAGTCAATTATAGAAGAAGGGAAGAATTAAAACCTAATGAAAGTTAATCAAAGAGAAGAACTTCCTTCAGGCTGGCCATGCGTGTCTGTAGTTTGTCTGTCATTTATAATATTGCAGCCTCTGGTTCATAGTGAAGCTGTAATTCTGCCAGTTAATGTATCCAATTAACCCCACTAATGAGCTAATCAACAGTGTAAAATCTGTGTAAAATCACTGAGGGTGTATGATGAATGGGAAATGCACTGAACTCTCACGGTATAAAAAGTGCTTTATCGCACTTGTTAAAGTGGCACAGTCTTCTCCCTCTCTAAAGGGTAATTTATCACTTGGGTCTGTAACAGTGCCATGCCCTGATAAGGGAGAGGTGGCAATAAACCCATCATAAAATGATTACTCAGGAATGCTGAGCAATTAAAGTGCCTCTGTATATCAGAGTCATAGGCTAGAGAGCAAAACTGGTACTTTTTTGGCGTGGGGTGCTAACAAAGGGTAGGCAGCTGCTTGAAGGTGATCCACAATTTGGGAAGCAAATACCTGTTTAATACAACTATTTCATTTTGGGGGTAGAGAATCTACTGAACCACTTGCGTTATGATCTATGAAAATAATTCAAGATTCTGACATAATTTTCAGTATGAAAAATGTTTGCTGCAGTGATAATCCTGCTGATTTCAATGAGATCATGTGACTAGGAAAGTAATCCTCCACCCAAACAAGCATAACAGAATCTTGTTGAGAGAAAAGAATCAGATGAAACTATATTTATTTTTCTACAGTCATGACTAATGCAAAACATTGATAACAGTAATTAATTTCAACTATTTTTTGTTATTTTATTCAATATCCTTTCAGCATCTCTTTTTGTGAGATACAGTTTGGAGAAAAGTAACATATCATATGAGAAGACTGGAAGGAAAGAAAATCAAAATACTGACATGCAAAACTCCTTGTTAAATAAAGGACAATAAAAAGAGATAAAAAGGAGTTTTTATAACCTTTGAAGAAAAAAACAAGAAAAGAAAATTTTGCTAAGTACAGGGGTGAATCAAATTACCTCAGGAGTCTGAAAAATTATTTAAATGGAAACAACAAAGTTAAAGAACTCTTACAGTTCATTTTGTTTACCTGGTGCAATTTAATTATGTATAAGAGTAGGGTGAAATGGTTTACATGATCTGCTAGAGATCTAAATTGTTCTGTGACTAAATTTGATTCTTGAATGTATTTTCCATGCAACAAGAAAACTTTTTTTTTTTAATATGCAAGAAGCAGCAATGATTTTAGCAGAAAAAAAAAAGAAAATTAAGGATTGTCTGGAATATTGAGGGATACATACAGCTTTAGGTCTGTAGAAAAACTAGATTGCAATAGGCACTGCTAAAATATAGCCTTTGCAGGTTGGTGTGGGTTTATTTTTTTGAATGCAAAGGCAAACTGAGTACTTTTCCAAAGATTTATAGGAAATATACATTAGACAATGTTTATAAAAGGTAGTATTTTTCAAATGTTCTGCAAAGAGACAAACTGCAGGACGTTTTTTCTTGTGGTCTGTGTGCTGGGTTTTCCTGACAGAGTTGGTATTTTAGCTCTTTTTGATCTTCCCTGCCATTCTTGCACTGATAAAAAATAGGAGGTTTGAAATATTTTGTGCAGAGGGTAAGAATTCTCTGTTGGTATGATTTATGTTACAGGATGTGAGTCCATGTGCCAGGCTGAGCTCTGTCAGGTACTCATGACCCCCTCCCACCTTCTCTCTGCTCTTTTCCACCTTGCACTCTTACCTGGAAGGGGGACAGGCACTAAGTGTGCAGAAAGGGGATGTGTGAATTCCCTTAGGCACCCCTGGGCTCTCTCTGTCACCACCTTGGAGCAGCTGAGCAGCACACTGGGATGCTGTGGGAGAGCAGCTCAGGAGATTGACAGACACAAGAATTTGACAAAATTGTAGGGGGGAACCCCGATTACCTTCAATTACTAAAAAAACAGAACAATAAAAGGAGACAAACTAAAGATAAGAGGCACATTCTGGGTTGGGAGCTCACAGACAGCATGGGAGGAAAGGAAATCTCTGTGTGGTGCACAAGCTGCAGGAGATGTGGAGGTGCCTGGAGAACAGGAAGAGGAAGTTAGCTTTGTAGAGGCATTGGCACAGAACAGGTGTGGTAATAAGAAATGTTTAGAGGGTGAGAGAAAGAATTTAAATGGAGAGGAATCCTATTTACCGAGACAAATCTTAACATCTTTTACTAAATTTACAGAACAATGGACATCTATACTTTCCCTCTACCTTCTCTGTGCCCCCAAACTTGCTAGCAGAATTATCTAATTTTCTTTCTTTCTTATAAGTTGGGTTAGTAATGCTATTGCCATGTTGTGAATGAGAACGAAAATCAAAACTCTGGTTATATTGCGTGGATTGTCCATATGTGTGTTCAGACACCCTACTGACACATAGAATTGAGATAAATCTGCAAGTTTTTTCTGAAACAGGTCTTATAAGCTATTATTAATAACAACAATAATAGTATTGTGTTGTTTGCTTTCAAGTAGTGCATCACTATGGTGATGAGAAACACCTTGTATTTTGTTGTTTTCTGGTTTGCTGACTTGAAAAGATTGTTATATGCTTTGAATTACTCAGTTCCCCTTTGGAAGATTTTGATGTTGTCACAAGGGATGGAAATAGAAAGTGGGACATGCCTTCTGCTGACGCTGAGACTGTTAGCGTGGAAACACATAATCACAGGATGATTATATGCAGGTGCTTTTATTGAAGAGCTCTGGGAATCAGGGGTACACACAAACCCAAATCTGACTCCGACATGGATTTGAGATGGACACATTTTATACTCGTTCTTTACATAACTATATGTTGATTATTAACTTGATATTGTTCTATTGTGTGTATTGTTTTTGCTCAAGCATGACTTTAAGCCCCCTCTCCCCCCAGCATTTCTTATCTATTGTACAGGAGGGTACACAGGTGTAGGTTCACAGGGTTCTAGTAAAGACAATGCTTGCTATTTACTAAGTAATTATCGCATTTAACATCATCTACTATGCAGGTGGGTACGCAGGTGTAGGTTCGCAGGGTTCTAGTAAAGACAATGTCCTCTTTCGTTTCCAAGGCCCATTTTAGCTACCACAATTTTAGGAACATTTTAACCTCATGCTATCAAGACGAGTGGCACACACTTTGGATCACCAGATAACAGCACTGTCACTGAACCTGGGGCTGGTGCTGCTCCACTCTTCCTGTGTCAGACAAAAACTCCTGAGCCTTTGTTGTGAATTAAGTTGAGGAGCTGCTCTGAGTTAAAACTATTTTTCATCATTTTCTGAGTTAGTTTTAACCCAAGCCAGTTGTTCCCTTTGGCTCTTTGCATGGAAACAAGAAACAGGGAAGTGGAGGCAGAGGAGTAGTCGGCCCAGGAAAGGTGGGAGCAGGATGCTGCCTTTGACCATCAATGCCAGCTCATGCTGCCCAAGCATGCTAATGCCAATCAGCCTGCATGTATGCTGAAGCAAGCTACAGCCCTAACATCACCGCTATGAAAACATAATGCTAAAAGTTGCTGTTTGCCACTGGTCCCATAAGGATGGGTTCACAGATACTACAGTGTGGTATGTTTAATATCTAGATTAAAAAATATCACTGCATTGTACCTACTAGCTTACCTGGGAAAAGATTTGCTTTTTGAAAAGGAGCCCTGAAGGAGCGGTTTCATATCAGACCAACAAAATAATCCTGATTTTTTTTTTTCCCCAATGAACTTCATAGATGAAAGATGCAGGAAAATTGTGTACCAAAATCGTATATCTAGAGTCTGGTAAAACTGATTAATGATCCCGCCTGAATTTATTTCTGGTGTAAATAAATCATGTTTTTGCGAAGTTTGTCTCAGGCATCAGACAAATATAAACTTAAAACTATTCTGTTCAAGTTCTTTTTTGCCTAAAGTTACAGTTAAAACCAGATTCATATGCCTGAGGATAGGAAATGTCATATTGATGGATGAGTTATAAGCCTCCCTTTTCCTGGACTGGGCATCGGGAGCCCAATTCTGCTCTCTGTTCAACTGTGCTGAATTGAATGGCATTGAATTGACATAAATGAGAGCAGAAAGGCAGCTCGGGTGTGCCTTTCACAATCAATAAAAATAACTTCATACAATGATGAATTCTTCAAGTGTATCAGAATCAATTAAGGTGCTACTGCTACTTGAAGTACATGTGCCCATATGCAGAGTCTCTATTCATTCTTCTTTCCATGAAATTTGACTTTTGGCCAGAACATTAATACAACTTGTGTTCTACTAAGTGGAAACAGAACTCCTATTCACATTTTATGAAACAGGAGATATTCTGTACTTCCTATGCATTCTGAGTGTATCTTCCTCTATGTGTTAAACTCCTTTTCTTTATCACCATAGACCTTAGATAATACTTTCCTGTGAATGTTGCCAGTAACACCACAGCAGAATATCTGTAGGATCAAACAACAGTTGTTGTTAGAGCCTATCTACATCTCATGCTCAGTAGATACCTACTCTGATTAGTATAAAAGTTATCTTCTATACTTTTCCTGTATCTTCGTGTCCGTGTGCTTTGTAGCTGAACACCAAAGTATAGCCAGTGCAATCTAAGAGGTCAGAATCCTGGTACCCTTGTCCCATGGAAGGGAAAAGCTACACAACTGATAAACTGTTGAGCAGTAGTGCCAGCCCCTAAGCCATAGATTTCAGCTTTGTGTCCCTACACAAAAATAACCCCAACCTGCCATTCCAGCATTTCTAAGTTTTGAGGATCAAAACTAGGATCCAACCTAATTTTTTTGCCATTTGGATTTTTGAGTCAAGCATTTGGTAGACTTAATCCAATATGAAACAGGTTTTAGGCAGGAAAGATATTTTGAAGCCCTTCTTACAGTTAAGAATTATTCTGCATGCCATTTAAGGCATATTTCAAAACCGAGTGTACTTCATTGGCAATTCTGACTGGGAATGAAAATTTGACATTCAGCTGTCATCCAGCTCCTCCTTTCATGCCATTTATAATTTGCAGGTAATATAATTTAAAGGTATGGTTTTTCGAAGCAATCCTTAGAGCCTTTAACTAGGAAGTGTATTAAAATAAAAACAATCAAAATTGGACTACTGTACAACTTTATTCCTCTTTAACCATATCTCTAGATTTAGCTGTAACTGCACAGGTGCCTGAAGCTCTTTACTGATGCAGCCTGCTACAGGTCTATGTTATGTTCCATGCAGTCCATTTTAGACCCTATGTTATATTCCAGATGCATCTGCATGGTTCAAGTAAAAACTTACTTTATACCTTTTGATATTAAGGTTTATTTTTCAGCGTAGGGATATAATTAGAATATATTCAGTCTGTAAACAAGCCACTGTATAGTTGAAGGAAATTTATTTTTCCTTTCAACAGCGTAAGGATTTTAGTTAGCAGCTGATATGCAGATGAGCCAACCTTGTAGAAAAGGTAAGCAGTGTGAAATTATATATGAGTTATTAATAATTCTTAATAGGAGGAAAAGACCTGACAGAAAGAGTGAATTAAATGACTGCAATAATCACAGAGATGCATTACTTGGGATTAATTTCAGCACATTTGTGATACTCTGTAATGGGAGAGTCAACTTGTAACACAGCAAGAAAGCATGTTCTTCCTCATTAACAATACTTTCTCTTGAATTTAAATTCTTCTGTTTCATATTCATACACTGATGCCAGTACTACACTTGTAAGATAGCTTTTTATTATAAAAATACTTGTCTAAATACAGCCATTGAACTACAGCTCCCAAAGTGTGGAAGAGATTGTTTATGTCTATTCTCAGACCTTTATCTATTCATCTCCTTCTCCAGTGAATTCTAAGAAGTCAGTAAATAATTATTTGTTAAATACTGCATAATGGCTAAAAGGTTGCTGCAAGAAAAAAAAAGGAAATAATAACATGCTATATTGCAGAAAAATAGGGTGGAAAACTGTTCAGTGATCTTATTATGCTAACCTTATCTCTCTGTCAGAAATTTTAATCCTGCTTTGATCCAGTTGTCTTTCTTACAGCTGATTTTCAGATTATGGTATCTCTTTCTACGTGCACATATTTTCAGTGCAGGGCTGCCTATAGGCTGTTAGACAAAGCAAGATCATCCAGATAAGACTGACAACAGATTGAAATATTTTAAAGAAAACGCTTTCCTTGTATGCCCCTAAGCTTTTTTCAAGATGCTGCATGTATTTCTAGAAGAGCTGGGTAAGTCAGATGAGCACGTGTGCATACACACACCGCCACGCACCCACAGCACACACCCAAGCCCAAAATAAAGGAAAGCTTTTTGTGTAGCATGGAGGATGAATGCCAACAAGAGAGGTAAATAATGGTCATTAATTTGAGTAAAGAGACAAGAAGACTGGGAAATTAAATTAATAGCTATGGAAGATGCGTTGATAAAAGAGAAGTGAGGAGAAACAACTGAAACAGGCTGAACATGTACATGATTATGGGGAGCCAATGATAGAAACTACATGAAAGAGGAAGTATGCAAAGTATCTATGCTGCTAGGTATCAAATTTCATCATAATCCAGCATAGGTCTAAGTATAGGTATGAAGTTCCGTACTAGTTTACAGAGAAACTGAGACAAATCTGAATAAACAGGACTCTAGCACACAGTGAATGACTTCTGTTCTGTGATTTATACAGAAGATGAGTAGGATGTTCATTGCAAATGTACATACAGTGTTAAACAAGTCCCTAAAGTACAAAATTACTAAGTGACAATTACTGTTTCAGGTTAAATCATAACACCTGTTTACAATGAATTGAAAAATATCCGCAAGTGTGTGGGAATTTGGAGGTGGAGGGGAAGGGAGTTAGCTTTTTACTGATTTCTTTGGTGGGTGAGTTTTCTTGTATTTGTTCTTTTTTATACTTGAAAAATTTCCACTATAATTTATCTGTCTAAATCTAATCTGTGTAAATTAATCTCAGATGATTTCCATTTCTTTATATTCCTTAGCTGGTCAGTATCTCCTTCTATTAAATTGGCAGCATGCTTTCCTCTTTCGGTTTCACTTATCTGTTGAGAATTGTTTTTAGAAGTTTTGATGAAAACACAAACATCACAAGAATATCTTTGCATATAGTGATCACTTTTGCTGAGTTTTTAGATCTTCTGAAACTGAGAGTAAAGTTACCACTTATATGCATTTGAGAATAGGTAGATATATAGAATCATTAGTCTTCTCATCTGCCATGACCAACAAATGCTGGTAAGAAACAAATAATTTGCATTATTATCCATATCAGTGGGATATGTCATGTCTTTAAGGGCTTTTGCTCACTTTGCAAAACAAAATAGCCCAATTATTGTTGCTTTTGTTTCTTTTGGAAAAACTGCATTTTAATAATTGCTTACATGGTCTGCTTGGTAAAGTCAAACAGCAGTGATGTATTCCTATTTTGGAAGTTCTTTCTATTTTTCTCAGTAATCTCTTAATAGTGAAGGTTTTTTTCTAGGCGAAACATCACTGGGATTACTGTGCACAATTCATTTTTGTTAGGTAGGCAAACAGAAAATCTCCCAGCATAAATTCTTAGAGCAGGCATTCTGCTTTAAAGCTATTTTCCTCAGTGCACACAGGAAGGCAGAAAATGCACACGATCTCTTCCTCATCATTTGAGATCAAGCATGTACTTGAAAAATTACATATTTGTAAAGGAAACAGGTCTCACGTTACTCCTTGAGTGGCAACAGACCATGCACTCTGCAGATGTTCCTTGGTTCAGTAATCTCAGTTATTTCAGGGGATTACTAACATTACAGGTTGTACCATTAAACTACAGATTTGCTTTACAGCAAAGTCAAGGCTGTTGAAACGAACAGAAAGGAGAATATTTTATAAATTGTACCTTATCTTGCTAGATATCATATGGGGATTTTTATTCAAGGCTCTCCAACATTATGCACTATAAGATAACATTCTCAAGTGCTTTTAAACTTTAATTTCTTCAAATGGAGATTGAAATTTTCTATTTTGGTCATATTTTTCTTTGAATATCTTGGGGAAAGTATCCAATCAGCCAAACACTTCCATTTTGGAGGCTTCAGTGATGTGGTTTACCATCTTGTATCTTAATAAAGAGTTGTGTCAGTACAACCTAGGGCATGGAGGACTATAGTACAGGACAAGTTGTCCAAAGTTATAAGCTTTTGAAAGCTTGTACATCAGAAAATCTCTTCTAACTTCAGGGTGTAGGTCTTTTTAAAAAAAAAGGTAACAAAAAAGACGGTAGAAAAAGGAATCAGCTATTGGATTCAAGGAAAAGGAGATAGGAAGAGAAACTAGAATAGACTAGGACTGGGTTTTTGTGGAGCGTGTTTGTGTAGGACACACAAAATTTAATCAAATCAGTAATTAGTTGAATGGGGAAAACACACATGAGAATATAGATATACGAAGATAAACAGGAATCATACAGGACCTGAAGGAGATACTGGGACTGGGGAAAAAAAAGATGAAATAGCACATATAAAGCAAAGAAGATTGGAAAACTAAATAAAAAGAAAGCCAGAATCCAGTGGTAAACGGGCATGGCAATGTCTGACTGATTTGTGTCTGGCTCTAGAGAAAGAGTATACTAAGGGCAAGGAAGCAGCAAAGTGAAAGTGAAGAGATGAGAAAATAAGGCTGGATGCAAGGATCTGAGGGACTGTGAAAGGCTGGGTGTAGACTGTAAATTTTCAAGGGAAAAATTATATAAACCTAAGGGAGACAGATCAAAGTCTGGGGAAATGAGCAGAAGCGCCTGTGCTCACTGGACTCCCTCTACTGAGCAGCAGTAGAAGAACCAATTCCTGTTTCTCTCCACTTGTATTTCACTACTGTGAAATATTTATGGTTCTCATTTCCTAACAGTGTTGGTCCACACATAAGATTACAACTGTGTTATGTAGTTGTTAGCTGTGCCACTAGCCCAATGGTAAGCCCTTAAGTCTCCAACCACAGGAATATTCAAAGGCTGACAATGCAGTCCTGGGCAGCTTTCCCTAGGTGAGCCTGCTTGAGCAGAGGGATTAGACCACATGATCTCCAGAGGTCCCTTCCAACCTTAAGAGTCTGTAATCCTGTGAAGTCACAGCTCAGTGTCAGGCAGTGTGAAGGAGGAGCAGATCCAGGGGAATGACTTGGTTTTTCCGAGTCCTGTGAAATGCCACACACCTCTCTCTTACTCTGTCCAGCCCATGCACAGGAGTTTCAGAAAATTAAACAAGTGTTAAAACTTTCTTCTGGGGCATTATTTCCGTTCCCATAGGTTAATGGTTGGACTCAATGATTTTAGAGATCTTTTCCAACCTTAACGATGCTATAATATTTTCAATTTCATAATTTCATGTTATTTGTTGACTGTTCCCTTAAAACCTGGAAAGTGTAACTGGTTTAACAGAGCCTGATGGCCATAATGCAAGAAAATTATTTGTAAACACATAAATACCTACCACTAAAGGAAATACTATGGATACCCTGAGTTTCACTAATCTTCAAACAAACTTTGAAAGAATGCCCAAAATCATACAATATTTATAGTATCTATTTAGAAGCATACTAGTTACCCTGACTGAACATCTTTTTCTGAGAACTGTTATTTTTGCAGTTAGAGAGAGCTGCTAGCTGTCCACAATAGACCATATAAACCAGATGCTAATAGCACTGCGTTTTTGATAATTCAATAAATATGGAAATGAACTTTCACAATTTGATCATGTACCTGTTGAGGATTTTTGGAGACAAGTGGCCTTAATTCCTAAAAGAGCAATAAATATTTCCATATTTAAGTGAGTGTTAACAGCACAGTATGTATTGACATATAGACAGCATTTGGTTTTGTCTGCTCATTTTTTGCCCAGAAGCCGCCAGCTTTGGGTGTAGCTAGTTCTGGTTTTGGCATAGCTCCTGCTTTCCTCTGTGTTCCTCTTCTCACAGTCCTGAAGCTGTGTCACAGATGGCCACAGGAAGAGAAATACACTGGCCACTACCAGGAATTTTCAGAGACCTTTTAGTAACTCTTTGTTAGAACAGTTCAGTGAGGCAAGGCATCTTCTTACAAGCAATTTAATTCTTAATCACTAGGGCTTTAAGTAGGAAGACGCTAAATGCTATCATGGGAAAATGCCAGAGTAATATGAGTTAGTTCTAGGGAGATGTAGAGGATCATTCTCTGTCATCTGTGGTGATTTTCACATACAGCACAACAACCTTAAGTGCCGGCATACAGGAGTAAATAATGACAAGTTTCAGCAGAGCTGTACGGTAATACAGCTGCTTGGAGATCTCAGCTCTGTGAAATTAAGGGTGAGAAAAGACATGACTCCTATCCATAAAGATCAACCACAAGCAAAGCAAAAGTTTAGTTCTTTGCTTTTGCATTAGAACTAGTTTTCCCTCTGCCATGCTCTGCTTTCCTACTCCCCTTTCAGCCTGAAGGAACAACTTTTCTCACAAATACTGACTCTGCATGCCTTGAGTCTGGTTGCATAAGTGTCCCATGGGCTTGCAAAAACTGTGATGCTGCTGTGTACTCACAGTTTGGAGTCCTGAGTGTGCGAACGACATCCAGTGTGAACTGCCAAGTCCAGTTTCTAGGTGCTGAACCCCATGGCCTATATGACATTGATGGCTCCAGAAGTACATTGCACTCTCACATTTTTAAACGCCTAACGGTGTTCAGAAGCTCAAGAATAACTTCAGATATGCGTATTTACACTTCTAAATGCATATATATGGTATGTATGCACGTGTATAATTCTTTAAAGGCATGAACTATGCACTTGGAATGTTTTTTAAAAATTGCTTTCTGAGAAAATACACAGTAACTGATGCCGCTATTGACATAATTCATAAAGGGAATAGTTGATTACCTGTTCTGTAACTCAGCCAATGAATATTCATAGTTCCCTTGGTATGGAGCTGGCATATTTCAGCTAATTAAGTCTTCTGCTTAGTTGGTGCATATGCACGCTTTTTATATGATACCAAAGTATGTTTAATTGGGTTTGGCACATGATACCAAAGAGAGTTTGCAAACAAACAAACACATTAGACTCCACTGCCATTTCCATAAATGGAATGGTATCATGTTATGGACACTTGTATAAAAATGTCACCTCATTTCAGAAGGGCTTAAAACTCACACTATTAGGGCAGTCTCAGCTAGAAAATGGCAGGAGAAACACTTCTTTTTAGGTAATATACTTATTTCAGATGTGCATACAAATGTCTACTCAGAGTGTTTAAAAATGTTGTTGATAATTACGTTATCTCCTTTCCTGAATGTATTTGAGAATACTATACCATCTTTGTTTTAAAGTTTTAAGATGTCATTTTTCTTTTGAGAATCTTGAATGCAAGCCAAGGTAAACTAAAGATCAGAAGTTAAGCTGCTACCTCAGCTTCTTTCTTAACTTCCTGCTGTCTTTTGCTGGGAACACACATAGTGGCTGGCAGGGAGCACAGCCTGTCACAGGCTGCTCACTGCCACCTTCTTGAAAACAAGTTGCCTAATAAGATGACCTGAGGCTAGTTTTGGGGGGTGTATCCAGGTATCCTTTCAATGGCCTCAGCAATAGGACATTTGGATCCATGCCTGAGTCTTGACTGAACTCAGAGTCCAGACACAGCTGAGGTGTGACCCAAGCCAGGAACTCAAAACTTTTGTGCTCTGACAGCCTAGAGATACCCCAATATCCAGTCACAAGAAAATTATACGAGTGATGTGCTCTGCTACTCTGCTTCTATGGAGCCCTTGCCTGGTCTCCCAGTTATCTTTGTCCCTGCCACAGCAGAAGAATTAAAACTTCTGTTCAGTGCCGCAATGTTCCTGTGTTAATAGGTTCATCAATCCAGCCACTGATCTTGACTTACTCTCTTCTACTTATGAGAATGACATCTTATTAATTTTTAGTCTTAAATTATATTTCCCTCTTTTGCTAGTCCTTCCTCCACCCTATAACATTTTCCACCCTAAAGGCCCTTTCCCATGCTTTTCCATGGTATCTGCTATTGAATGGAAGACTTACGTGAGTCCACCATCCGCAAGAGCATCTTTATGTCTAATTGAATCATGACTCTTTTTGGATCCCATCTTTTTCTCTGACCCATGACTGCTAACACGTTCTGTAATCAAAATATCTAATTCTGGAGCACAGATGATTTAAGAGTTGGTTATGAAACAGAGCTTTTTAATCAAAGTCACTACTCCAGACCCACTGCTTGTTACACAGGGCTGGAGTCCACCTGGAAGAATCATATTGTCACAGGTTTAAGGGAATAAACTGTCTTTGCTCTGTAGCTGGGGGGGAAATCTTTACGTGTATACGAGCTCTAAGGCATCCACAGCAATATTTATATCAGATTAGATGTGTTGCTGAAAAAATAAAATCAAATCAAGCCACTCAGAAAAATTCCCCACACTCTGCATTGGGTTAACGTAGTGGCACTGGAGTTAGACAACATGTTAGGGGGCATGTGGTTCTTAATTCAGGTAAAACTGCTTCCTGCTGAACTCAAGTTTACTTAAGCAGTTAACGGAATCTCATCTAGACCTGTCCCCTTAGGCTTTACTTCTAACCTAAAGTGTGAAGTTCTGATACATATTGAATTCCACTTATGATCTCAGCCACTAAAATTTTGTTCAACTCAGTGAAAATCAATTCTACTCTTCATTTTTTGAAATTGCATCATTTCTGTGTATACTCTGTAATCTGCTCAGAAACACCATAGCACTTTCCTGTGTATGAAGCTGTAAAATAATATAATCTCTTATAATCATGACCAATACAGCTTTTATGTTCTTGATACAATATATCAAAGAAGGAATAGAAGATAGAACATGATGTCTTTGAAAAGAAAGGTCTAAACTACATTTTGAGTATTTCTTTCATAAAACTAGGAACAGGCTGGTTCATATTCTGCTTCAGTAACTTCTCATAAAGAAAATGCATTTAAAAATTGATGAGTCTTTTTTCCTTTTCATATTTGTTTTTTCTGTGAAGCTTTAAAAAATGAAATCCATAATAAAATTATTTTCTCTGTAAAGCTAAGAATTTGAAGCTAATTTTATCTTACCTACATGATGATTTCATCATAAGTATCTAGCTATTATGTTGTAATGGCCAGTCAGATTTTGTATATAAATCTTAATTCATGATAACCTTTACCAGACTTTGAAATAGCAGTTATGTCAAAAGAATTTGTAAAATAGCTGTCTTTACAAATGTTAAAGTTATATCGGAGTAGTTTTTTTTATTGTTAACCATGCTGCAGGAAGTAAAATTAATTTTGCATTCTAAAGAAGGCACAGCACTGGGTTTAAGTATGAAATGTTTTATTGCCGTCTGGTAGCAATAGGAGACTCTAGCACCTGGGAAAACCTTATAATGGGTTTTTGACATTTGTTAGCATTTCCCCCCCATTTTACCCCAGTGCTTGTGAAAAAAACAGAAAATTAGGAGGAAAAAAAATTCTCTCTTTCGGGGGTAAATCAAGTCAGACAGTGCCTAAAAGTGTTTAAAGTAAGGAATCAAGATTCAAACGGGTCACAAGAAAGTCGATTTGAAGTGGTCTGCAGGTTTTTACCAGTGTCTACCATGGCAGGGACTACAGAAACCAAGAAACCAAGGTGATTTCTCCAAAGACTGTCCTTTCCCTGAGAAAGTAAACACCAAATGTTTAGTTGCCTGTATTCCTGTATGCCTGGGACTCCAGCTTCTAAAAATATGTTTATACTTACCCCTAGCAAGGGCCTGCAGCAAGGGCAGCCTCGTTCAGGGGAGATGACAGGGGCATGCAGCCAGGGGAGTGTAATTCCTCTCCCCAAAAGAGCCTTTGAGCCTCACAAGATGGGTTTCTTCTTTTATAGTGCCATCATTTTAATTAGCATAAGCACTGAAATTATCTGATAGCAGTATTGTAATGACCTCAGCTAATGCACTGGTTTTAGCACTGCGTTTTAAATGAGATAATGAATCTAGATGTGGCATGAAAATACTCCAATAGGCATTTTATAGTATTTCTGTACAGATGAAACTACAGTTATAGTAATTAAAATGTTCTTGTAAGCCAGTAACATTCCAGTCCTCCTACCCCTTACAAGACTGTTTGGACTAGTGTTAGCTTTTACCACTGTGATTCTCAGGCATGTATTTTTATCCAGACCAGAGCATGATCCACTTTTGTCTAGTTTAATCAGTCACACAGGAGACCCCCTGACCTGCTTGCCCAGAAAAGTGAGAAAATAGAAATTCACTTGATAGTCTGGTGACCTGGAGTCAGAAATCAAACTGCAGTATCTCTCAGGAGCACTAAAACTCACTTTCAAGAAGCCATGTATTTAGAGGCACTAGCCTAAGTTCCTATTAAAAGGTGAGACCTGAGACAAGTAACTCATAAATAAAACAAATAAGGCTACTTTTATGCTGCCACTCCAAATTAATTGACTTCAACTGTTGAAGGTATTTAATGGAGTTGCTTAGATTTTGGATTTGGAAGCAGGCAGAATTATGTAGGCTGCTTATTGAGCACTGTGCTTTCTGTATGAGTTATGGATGACCAGTGAATAGCGTGGCCAGTGAATTGCAGATAGGCTGCAATATTGTCCTTTGATTTTCACCTCTCCCATTTAGTGGAAAAGACATATGACTTTTTTAGCTTGATATTAAAATATTGTTTTTAAGATATGTGATATATGTCTAAAGCTAATGCTTTACTGACAGTGTATACACTCATTGAATCAGCTCTGTATCTAAAGAGACATCTGCTAACCAAAGGAAGATTTAGAAATATTTTGTCTTGTTCCCTGTGGGACAGCAAACATTAATCAGTAGATCTGATCCAGAATAAACTGCAGTGATTTTTTTCCTGCAGAATTTAAAAGTGAAATTCCCATCCTCTTGTTTTTATGGAGATAAAGACATAGTACCGTCGAAACTAGATAAAGTATTTATGGAGTAAGGCAATAATGTGAATAGGAGTGTCAGAATCTAACAACTGAAAACTAAATATTTAAAAGTGAGATCATAATGAAATTCCTTTCTGCCTACAAGTGGCTATTTTTTCTGTAACCTTTTTGTTAAATGCTAAGAATAAGATGTAAATAAAACAGGCAAAGGCATTAAGTTGCATTACAACTGCTTTTAACTTTAATGGCATTCCCTGAATCTGAAATAGCCACTGTTACTTACAACTTGACCTCTTTGATCAGGCAATAACTTGGCCCCTTAAGCTAGAAGGTAACACAGTCAATTATACCTCAGCACCGTTTTCACAAGAGACTTGTCTTTCCTAAAGCGGATTCAGTGAAATTTCTAATGTTTGCCTTATTTTTTCTTTTGCATAGGTAGAGTGGCAAGTGATTCCATTTATGCTTTTTTAATCAAAGATGAAAGAAGAATATGCTTCCTGATAAGTTGTCTAAACTTCTAGGACTTCGTTTCAACTATTCTTTTCTTACTCAAGTTTTAGTCTTTGCTCTCCCATCTGTGCAAAATATACAGGGAAAAAGGCTACAAAATGAATTCAAATATTGCATAAAGCAATCCAGGGGTGTGTAGAAAATGTGTGAGAGTGGTGCATTTATATCACAGTAAGTACAGATATGCACTTGTGATTTGAGTTCTACAGCAGATTTTTCCTTGCAGCCTGTTGTGGTTATGTGCACTAGGACAAGAAACCTTTCAGAAACTCAGTCTCTCAATCGCATCTCCTACCTCTTTCTAACTATCTGGGTCTTTCCTTTTTCTCTCACATCTTACCAAATTAACCATGGGATATTATTTCTCTAAGTTACTGCCTGTAAAAAACCCAGAGATCTCTTCCACCTTCTGTGCTGCAGCTCACCTTCAGGGAAGTGTCTTTCTCAAGGCTGTTTGAGCTTTCAGGTAGCTATTCTTTAGTTTTCTCTTGTTAAAAAGCTGACAAACAGGGCCACTAAGGACCTTCTTTCTCCATATCCTGTTAAATGTCTGTGTCTCTTGATGCAGAGCACCACACGAGGTAGTGCCAGAAGATGCCCAGTTTGCATTTACCTTCTACTAGGATAAAATGCAGGAGTGGATGAAGATCCTCAAAACTACCTATGGCAGCTAGGGGACCTGAACAACCTTACCCTTACAAAATATGATCAGATGGTTGCTAAGGTATCACCGGATGCTGTGCTTGCCTGTAGGCAACTTGGTTCTGCAGATGGGGACATGAATGCTTCATTCTGCCAGTCCTCTGTGACACACAGATGGAGCCCACAGAACAGGAAGGAAACCCTCCTGTCATTCCGATCGTCTCCAAGGAGGCAAGATGTGTGTGGGAAGCACGCAGGGCTTATTAGAGACAGCAAGGTAATTTGCTACTGAGAGCAGGAGATAACTGGTGGCAGAAGAGAGCATTTTTCTGAGGAAAGGGAAAAAAACTTACTGTGGGAGAAATGTAAGTGGGAGTCCAGGCATGTTTGCTTTTTGCAGATTCTTGTTTCAGTTTGTGGAAGATATTAGGCTTCAAATCGAGATTAAACGAGGGGAAGACCCAGAAAGGTCCATAGATTAAGGAGTAAACAAAATACGTTCAGAAAGCTGCTTCCTTTAGAAAGAGGAAGCAACAGTCAGACTTCAAATATAGAGACTTTCTGCTTTTAAGGACAGCAGTTTTGAATGCTATTAAGCACTGGCCACATCCCAGGACTTCAAAATTTAATATGGGGTTTGACACTTTTGAAAGATGGTTTGTTTACAAAAGGAACCTGTGTTTTGTCTCCTACTCTTGAAAAGGGGAGAAAGGCTTCAATGAACTATTGTGATCAGCCATGCTTTAGAAAAAAAATACACAGTTCACCTCAGTGATGACTGCTTCTCCATGTCTGTCTTTGGAATGATTTCAACTGTGATTAAGATATCCAATTATATTACAGCTGGAAGGATAAAACACATCAATGAAAGCAGAATAAAACTGCAGAGCAACCTGAGGACAATAAAATAGCCAAGCCACAGGGAAAGAGGAAGAAATTCACTAATAAAAATCTAAGCTGTTATGAAGCGCCTTTCAGTCCAGCTTCTCCGAGCAAAATGCACATTTCTATTGCTTTTAATCTGGAAGGAACTGAGGCACAAGGCACTGAAATGGCAAAGCAAAAGGGCAAATGCATAGAAACGTCTTGTAAACATGGAACAGAAAGAGATGTCATTTGCCATGGAAAACTGTCAGAAGCCTGTTGGAAGGCAATTTTAAGTGATCAAGCTGTATTTCTTATTTGCTTTCATTTTTGAGAGAAAAAAACTATGCGTTTCTGTATTTCTCTAGGTAGTACAATTCTAGAGGGAAGAACGATAAATTTGAGCTAAATTGGAAACACTTAGCATTTATTTTGATTTCTACTTGAGAATGCAGTATAGAAATAGGATAAATAAAAATTTCATTTAAAATGAAATTCTTTATTCAGGGAAAACTTCAATACGATATCTTGACATTATAATTCTTCCACTTTTTATTTCTTTTTTCAATAATATTCACCAAAATTCACACCGTTTAGCAAAGCATATTTAGTTTCGTCGGCAGAACTACATTTTCTGATGGAAAATGGTTCCCATAAAATTTTTTCTGTCTCAACTTCAGTCATGTATCTATACTATCCTTCTGCTTATGCAGAATTGTCCCCTGAAGTATATTTTACCAATGCTTTGTCCAGTCTTGCTATAAATGTCTCAGACAATGAGACTCCCACTGAAAGATTACTCCACAGTCTAATAGATCCGTCAGAAAGATTTTCCTGAAACTCAGACTATATTTTCCTTGTCTTAATTTGGGATGTCGTGGAGCAGCTCATGAAATGCAAGCATAGTAAATCACTTGAACCAGATGGTATTCATCGGGGGGTTCTGAAAGAAATAAAGTGCAAAAGAGGGAAGATACTGGCAGTAAATCATTAAAAATAGCAGCTGTTCCTTTTAAAAGGGAAAATCCAGCCTGTACTTAGAATAAAAATTATTATTCTTTTTTAACTGAATAAAAGATCAATTTCAAGAATGGCAGCCTGATGAGCTTAATCTTAGCTTCAAGGAAATCTACTAACAATCTAACTACACTCCAAGCATTAGATGATTATAATTTTAGACCAAACTGTGGCATCTCCCACAGGGGTAAATAATGACTCTCTGGTGTGAGAGAAATCTTTGGAAGCAAAGCAGCCATAATTGAGTAGGAAATTTCATTCTAGAAAAAAAAAAAATCATAATTAAATGGCTCTAACATTCTTGGATTTTTAAAAAAGCTTCTGGAAAGGAGTCTCTAGAAGAGGAGTTCATTGGAGGGGGAGTTTACTATTACTGAGCTGGATCATCTAAGTGAAGGCTCCCAATGCTAACATCTTGGGGGGCAGCAGGGAAGGAGTTTATCACACCAGGTGTCCAAACCTGCAGTAGTAATGTCTGTCACGATAAGATATTTATTTCACTTTAAAATGCAATGTGCTTGCATTACAATAGGCAGGGTGAAGGAAATGCACCAAGCAAATGGAGCATGAGCAAGTTAAGATTTGTGATGGTCTCTAGGTCTGATGGCAACCCTTTTTTCTCCATAGCTTCCAAAAGATTCCTTTATCTCAGCCAGTAAGCACAGGAAATTCAATGCATCCTGCTCTACTTTGGATAAATTTTCCATCAGTGGAATTTAAATAACAAATAGACCTCTCCCTGTGCAGTTTATGTCAATTATCTCATAGGTAACTCAAAATGTGGAACAAGAAGGGCATATTTCTGTTTTCTTAAGAAGCATGTATTTGTATTAAGAAGCGAGAGCAAGACAAATTGGTATTTCCATACAGAGATGAGGAATTACATTTATTATTATTCAGATCTTATCTCCAATTATGTTAGAAATTTAGCAGGTATTCCTGGGGCTTGAACCACCTGTTGAGAAAATTTCCCTGATTAGTGTTGCATGAGCAAGTTATAGGAACAGAATTGTGAACAGAGATAGCAAAAGTGGTCAAAGAAAAGCACAGAGAGCAAAAAGCTGCTGGGAGTAATGTAAAAAGCCAAAGAGGACTGACAGTCTTAAAAAAAAAAACAAAAAACAAAAAACATTCATCTGAATGCTTTGGGCAAGGAAAGGTAAATGATTTATTTTCTGCTGTGTCATTGTGGTGCCTGCTTGGTTTGTTTGAATTTTCTCTCTGTAGGTGTCATTCATGGTGGCTCCATAATTCTGTCCTGCTGCATCCATGCCAGCAGGATGAGCCATCAAAGGTATCTGCAAAACTCCCTTCCTAACATTCACTTTGTCTTTTGTAGGCATCACACATTCAGCCCTGACTCTGGCTGCTTACATATCCCATCTGCATTTGCACTACATAAAGTCGAAGTCCCCATAGAAAGTACACTGCAATCCCTGTGTGGAAAGACTGATCTACAGTCTACAGATAACCCAGGAGGATATATCTGAAGGCCTGCTTTATTCCTGCAGAAAGGGCTTGGGGGAAAGGGTTTCTTGAAAATAGTGTCTCCACCAAAGATTTTCCTCAAGCAAACCTGGAAGGCTGCCCCAGAGCCAGTTACCAGTACTGTTCCTATAGCACGAATTTTACTTGTGGTTATTTTGACTTCAAAACTGTCAGCAGAAAGAGTGGAGAATTCAATCTAAGCATGTGAGGATTGCTACTGAAGTCTTTGGAAAAAATTTCATGTCAGCTTAACTAGAAATGTATCCAAAGGTTTCTCTCACTACAAACTCTGTGTTGTACAACAGTACCTTTTACTGTTCAAAATAATCATTAAAAGACAGATTCTTACAATTTCACAAGTACTTTGGCAGAGCACTGCAGTGTTTTACACCTGCCTGCCCTTCCACAAAGTGACAGAGCTGCAGTCTCAAAGCAAAGCGCAGTTGAGATCCTGTCCCTGTATTACCTTGGTTAAGGATTCCTCCACAAAGTGGCAATTTTAGGCAGCTTGCTGAGACACTCTTCCCTTCCCACTACTAGCTGATGCTCAAATGCAAATCTCTGTAAGAAATCCAAATTCTGGGCCATTTCCCACACAAATCTGCGCCTCGATTTAGTATTATTAGCACTGAAATCCATATGCAAGGAAACTGGACATGATAAAGAAGAGAATGTGTTCCATTTTTGTGATTTCTCAACAAGATGGCTAAATCTTAAGAACAAACAAAACAAAACAGAAGAAAAAAGGAAAAAAGTCCCCAAGCAATGACAGTTTCTTTTGCCAAGTGTAAAAATTCATGTGAGTCACCTGAGACAAGTGTGCTCTGTGGTCTTCCTGCAGCCCTAGTGCCGTGATTATCCCAAGTGAGAGATGCACTGGAGTGCTCCTTATGCTGCTCGCATCCAGGTTTCTCTCTGATCATCAAGGGGATGCAGCCCCTGCAAGGTCAGGAGGCATCCATGGTTCACTCCTATTGCCAAGACTGCACTACAAAACAAGGATACAACCACTGCCATCCAGTTTCATCCTCACTTTTTTCTCATACAATCCTTCCAGTATTATGAATTTGATATGCCATGGGCTCCCAGAAGATCATTAAATTCCAAAATAGCCCCTTTGACTGAAAGCTATTTTTGGAAGACTATGAAACCACTCACTCAAAACCTTTGAGACTTCTCAAAATATATTTATTTTTCTTTGCATTCCTCTCCTTTTGCGGTTTGCATTTTTATAGGGTAATTGCTACACTGTGAGTGCTGCACAAATCTCTCCTTTGCATTGTTGTAGGAGCTTAGGTTGTAGGAACTGCTAGAGATATTCAGAATTTAACACAAAAGAGCTTTTGTTCCCTCTAATAATTTTTGGCATTAATTATGTTCTGCTTCTCAGAGACATTATCTGGAATTTCTACCAAGCTATCATAGAAAGTGGTAGACACATCAAACAATCGGTAACCAGTGTTCTGGAGCATAAAATGGATTCTTCCTGGTGTCTAGATCCATGGTAGGCCATTGAAGATGATAGACCATCATGCTGTCAATTTTCATTTAGAGCTCAATTGTTCACATTAGGTTGTATCGCTGCCTTAGTAAATAGCATAATTTTAATCTACTGCTTTGCCAACATATTACTACCGTGACACAAAACCTTGTTGGTTCATGTCTCTTTGAAGATTGCTCCCATAGTTGTCCCATCATGTCCTTCCAGGAAAGGAAGCCTTGCTCTGGTTGGCTTGGAGCACTGTGGTAATGAGGTCACACCAGGGCATGGTTCTTCTCCACTTAACTTAGAGCAGGTTCTCAGACCCAGAATTCTCCAGAGTTAAACCTACAATACACAAATCTGGTGAAGACATCACCACTTTCAAAGACACAGAAAGAAATCTTTGATTGGAGAAAAAAATGATAGACTTCCAATATAGGGATTATATCATGTGAAAGGAAAACATTGTGCTTTTTGCCCCTTTTTGTAGATAAAACATTAGTGGATAAAATAGGGGATCATATTCCTCTTTTGAAAAACTTCCGACTTAGAGATTTGAAGAAAAATCAATGTGACATTTGAATATACTTTGAAGTTCTTTCACAGCTTGAAACTTCACAACTTTTGTCTCTCCCTTTTTTTATCAACTGTATTCATTACATTTCCATATAAAGCAGCCGCCTTGTTAAATACCATTTCTCTCCCTCTTGCTCTTTTCCTCTTGCTCACTCTCTCTTTTCCCATTGCCCCCCCCCTCCGTCCTGCCACTTTGCTCTCTAGGAGTACTGAACACTTTCTCTCAAAGGTAGCAACACACCATTCAATTAAAGCTCCAGCCTTTGTAAGGACAGATAATAACTTTGATCGCTGCATTTGTATAATTAAGGGACAGGCCTCTGGTTTAAAGGGGCTCCTCTCTCGCCTTTGAAACAGCGAGAGCGTGATGAGTTTTCTGCGGCACCAGCGCGGTAGGAAAGTCCCCGTCTCCTTTGGTGTCGCATCTATCTGCGTCCCCCAGCCTGCTCGTCCCTGTCCCAGGGCCGACGATTAGGCAGCCCCCCGCTGGCTGCAGAGGGAGTGAAGCGGAGCGATAAGGGAAGCTGCCTTCCTGCCCTGCCTCAGATCGGCACGGGGAGAGCTCCTCTTCACAGGCAGCCCCAGTGTAAGCCGTTTAAACAAGCGTGCAGGAAATATTGGGGTAATTACCAAGCACAGGGAGGGGGTCTCCGGCTGTCAGCGGCATTGAGAATGGATTCGAAAACTCGCTCAGCAGATTAATTGATCCTTTTTCTGCAGCCCATCTTTTGAATAATTCTCGCAGCAGCAGCACATAGCGAAAAGTTGGAAGAGTGCAGTGTGCCGAGGAGAGGCATCCTCATCCACAGACGTGCATATTTACTGGCGTCTGCATCAGGCTTTCTTCTCCGCCAGAGCATTAAGAATTTTAGCGATAATTCATGCTTGGTAAATTTGTTTTCTGTAATAAGATCAAGCCCACAACGGGGGAATGAAAAGCAGTGCCGCCTGCGCTTCCTTATCAGCGGTGATGCCAGCTAAGTGCTGTGATCGCAGGAAGCTGCTCCGAGGTGCTCTCGCCTGCTACTTAATTCAGTTTACTTAGAAAAGAGTTCGCCGCAGTTTTAATTTTCAGTTTCGCACCAGTGAAGAGGCCGCCAGTTCAGTGGGGCAGCGGTGGCCAGTGGGCCCCCACGCAGCGCGGCCAGGCTCCTCTCCATCCCGGCAGGCCACTCAAGTGGAACATCAGCCAAGTGGCAGGTTTGTTGCTGGGGAGATGAGTACCAGCCTCTCGGTTCCGTCTGCCCCTGCCCGCACTCTTCCCGGCTGGTAGAGGAGGGAAACTGGCAGCGAAAATCTTGATGCAGTACCCACTTCTCACATTTGCCTGGCAGAGGATGCGCCAACAGGAGGGAAATGGTGCGCGGCACATTCGTAGAGGTGCACGTGTGTCTCCTCTGGAGCTGCATTAGCACATTAGCAAGTATTCTGTGCCTAAAGCAGAGAAGGATGGGACAGCAAGGAGAGCTTGCAAGTGTTGCTCTCCTGGGTGGCTACTATTAATTGCTCGTTTAAGGAAAATAAAATAATGTTCTGTGATTTAGATGCTGTGCTGCAGAGAGGATTTCAAAACTCAATTTAGATGCTGTGCTGCAGAGAGGATTTCAAAACTCTTTAATGGCACTGTCTTAGCAACTTGAGATAGAGCAAATGTCAAAAATGTCCTGGTCTAATTTTGAATACCTATATTTGCACAGAATGATTTAGTACCTTGGCAGTTTCTGTCAGGGCACTGTTCAATTCAGACAGCATTTAGTTGGCACACAAATTTCTATCATACTAAAATACAGTGAACAGAGCAATTAAAATCCATTTCTATGATGGTTGTCAGCTTCTTCATATAGAACGTTTCTAGTATTGTAGAATCTCTCTTAAAGCCCAAAACTGACAAACTGCTGTGTGTTTTCCCTGTCTGCATTTTTTCCTGCCTTCACCAATGTTATTGGTACATCCGTGACTGTCATATCCCTCACTCACAAAATACCAAGGGCCAGATTTTCGATATTAAATTGCAAACATTTGTGCAAGGGAAATTGTGTGCTGAAATTATGTGAGTTTGAGAGACCAAAGATTCACATGACTCGCAGCGGGGCAGATGTCTGATCTGCCACCAACGTGTGCACTTCTCTTTTGCAGGCACAGGCACAGACATCCACATGGAAAGTCTGCAAGTGCTGGCATATTCAGGGTCACACTACAAGGCCCTGTATTCTACATAATGCCCTCAGCAGCCCTCATTTCTTATTTGGTGTTAAGAAGTTTTTAAATGGAAAATTCCATATAATGTAAGCAGATGGATTTAAGAAAATTGCTGAGACTGCTGTGACTATGTGCTTGTACACCTCCATCCTTCTGTCCTATAAAATGGTGAGAAACATGACTGGCTGATTTCACAGGGTCTCCCTCAAGTATTCTTACATGTTTTGATACACAGGTCTTACATTCCTTTAGGCTTGGATGTCTTGACAGAGTAGAAAGAATCACAAATCTCATTTGACACCACAAATTTCACCTGTGTTTGCACTACAGTGCAAAACAGAGTGGTCTAGCTTCATCCCATTCAACTGCACTTCATTTTACATCCAGGTTTACCCTTATGCCTCAGGGACCGGGGTGCCTACAGAGCTAGGAATGACAGGTTATCTCTTTTCCTGCCTGTTTTTGGCCATAGTTTGGTTGTTGATGAGTAGTAGAAGTAGGTATCTGCTCAGGCAGAAGGCTGAAGACCTGTCAGCCGCTACACCTAGCTCCGAGGGTAGTGACAGTCACAAGGCTTCACTTCCTAAGTCTGCCACAGACCAGGAAAGCACAGAGAAGTACTCTTAAGTACACTAACCACTAGTCATATAAAGACATTTGCAACAGGCCAGTGGGGAAAATTCCTTTAGCTGTGCATTTTTAAAAATCTACTTGTATTTGTGCAAATCACTGTTCTCAAGTAAACACATTCCTAGACCCCAGAAAAGGGGCTGTAATGTTACTGTGCTGAGGGTCTCGATGCACCTGTATTGACGACGTCGCACATGTGGGAGCCAATTTTATTTTGAAAAGAGCACTGTATCTGCAGCTTGCACTCTGTCATAACATATGTGAAAATAATATCCTACTGCAAGTGAATACAGCATAAAGGAAACCTTTGGTACAGTGCACATTCTTGAAATTAATCTCTAGCTCCTGAAACGTACCCGTTCTGAGGAGAAGAAACAAGGCTTGAAAGCACTCCAAAGAACCATGTTGACACCACAGCTGCTGTTTTTAATACCCCACTGTGCAGGGTAGCATCCTGAAAGAGACTAAAAGCCTCTGTCCATCTACTCATGCCAGATCCAAAGCAGGTGGCTGTTAGAGCTGTCTTTTTCCGGTTGCCAGGCTTTCTTTTGGGGATCCATCTTAGAGCCAAGGGCAGTCTCCAGTGGGGCTTGCACCAATTATTTACTCTATTTATATTTAGCTAATTAAGTGATAATCCTAAAGTATCAGGATACGTGTGAAATAATAATTATTACTCACAAAGCACAAACTGAGCAAGTTATTTGTTTGTTTCTTTTGTTTATGCCCATATGCTGTAAAACTGATGATTGAAAGTTTCTCAGTTCACCTTGGGATGTAATTATGCTGTCAAAACTGGAGTGGAAGATAGAATAAGTTTGGTTGATTGGGGAAAAACTCAAAGTTTTGGTTTCAGGGAAGCTGTAGAGCAAAAAAATCTGTGGGTTGGACCTAGCTGTGACATTAGATATGTTTTTGAGTTCCCTATCAATGTTAAATGACAGAAGGACACCCCTGATCACAGGAGAGGTTCAGAGATTAGTGGTACAGTTTTAATGTCACAGTATCTCTGCAGATGTGTGATGGTCTCCTGGTGCAGCTGCTTCACAGTGAATTTTAGGAAGTAAACCAGGAGGATGTGCCCCACCACAGACTTTTCCCCAAACTATTCTACGATGACAAAGGAGTACTGAACTGGGCTCCTGCACGCAAACTTGTTTTTTTATGATGGTGTCTGCATGGATGGGGTTGGTCTTTGTGTTCAAGCCATTAATATTGTCAGACCAGGTTAAATAAAAGGAGGTTCTTAGTACTCCTTGAGTAAGCAAAGCAAGTATAAAATGTGCTAGGATACACCTAACTTAGACTCTCAAAGTTTTTTTGTATAATCAACAAGGCTGTAAAAGTGCTGCTTTTAAATTTTTAGCAACCCTTTGATGCCTCTGTAGTCTCAGGTCCATTCCCAGGGTTACATAAAGCCTAGTTCAAGATTCTCAACACTGTCAGTAGCGGGATCACCAGCTGGAAGTGGTGCAAAAGGGCACTTTGAAAGGTGATAATTTGCAACTGCTTTGCATGGAAATAACTTTCCATTCCTTCTTCCTTTTCTCTTCTATGCTGTCTTCACTGTCTTGGAAGAAGTATGACTGAGGAAAGATGTCTCACAGGTTTATTAAATCATATGAGATCCTGTACTAGATAAACCTTTGGAGATTCTGCACTATATAAACTTTGTCTTGGATACAACATAGTTGTTCTTGTGTTGAGCCTTTTCATTTTAATCCCTTTCTTGTGTTTTGCTTTAGAATACCCTATGACTGTGGCTGGGAAGTTTTGATTTTTGATTGTATGAGAGTACTCTTGCAGGAAGACTACCTCCTGCAGTGCTACAAATGTGGTGGGCTTTAGTTTTAAATTATGAATTATTGCAATTCTTTTGATTTATATTGAACATTTTAATGTACAAAAATAAGAGGAAAAGCTTTATTTCTGTTTGACCTCATGTGACAAATTCAAATGAGAGGAGTTCAAGTTTTTAAAATAGAAGAGCTAAGGCCATAAGGCCATTTAATTGCATTGTTTTCCATATTTATTTTCCCTTTTATTCCTAAATAATTTATCAGTTGAAGTTACTTTGTGTGAGAACAAAAGACACTCTTTCTTGAGCCAATGGGAACAACCACCTACAATTATCATTGCTTTAGATCAAGTGCCGTAGAAAATAACCAATCCTGTGTGCGTTGCAACTATTTTAGAGACATCTCAATAAAAAGTATATAGAAGGATAGACAAGATGGATGGGTGGACTGAGCAGAATCAAGCCTTTCAATCTTTTTACATGGGATGTTCAGCTTACTGACAGCTGGAGCTGTATTGTGCAAATGAGTTTGCAGGATTGAGACCTTAGCTAACAAGCTATGCAGAAAGTAGGAAAAAAATCAGGCTTCATTTTGATATAATCAGATTAAAGAAAAATATGAAACTGAGTTTTTTCAAAAGAAAAGGGAAAAGAAGAAAAGGATAGGGAAGGATATAGCTGAAGAAAAAACAAAGCAGGAGAAATTTATTTAGCAATCAGAAAAAAACTCCACAATTTAGCAAGGAGATACTTTTTATTTTAACATTAATTTTAAAGGACTGATGCATATCTTTTGAACCTGAAGTTGGTAATTTCTTCCATTATTGTAGTCTCTGTCTCTTGAATCACGCAATGCAAACCTGTTACTTGATAGTCAATGGCTTGTTTAAAAGGACACTCTCGGTTTTGTGGTCTCTTTGCAACAGCTCATACAAAACCACTGAGTTTTTGACAGATCCCTGGAACAGAAGGTCTGCTTCTTCAGTATAAAGGATAAGTCTTTTGCCCTAATTTCTGTTTGAATGCTGTTGCCCACAGGAGGAAAAAAAAAAGATAAGGAAAAGGGCAAGACTGTTTGAAAGCAGTTTTACCATTACTTTTACCTGCAGTTGCCTTAAGGATTATTTGTAACAGTAATACATATAACACTTTTAAGACATGTTAAGTCATCAGCAGTGTCTTTAAATTTTATTACACAACTCGATGTGGAAACCCTGTTCATGTGTTTTACATGCTTGTAAACTGCAGACCATCTTGCTGCAAAATAGAGGGGTATGGGTAGACAACCATCACATAAAAATCTGACAGAGCACCTTCAATGAAGTCCCAAGTCTGTGCTGGGTACCACTTTACTTTCAGAGGAATCTCACTGAATTTTTCTATTGCCAGGAATGGCCAGTAGGTTTTCACAGCATCTTTCCTGCAGGAAGGTTTCACAAGGGTGGAATCAGAGGCATGACAGAACACCCCTTTTCTTCAGCATTTAAATTTAATCAAGTCCTTTTGTCTCTACTGAAGACCACTTAATTGAAGTACAGATTTTCAGAAGCTAGTTTGTTTGGGGTTTTTTTGCCTGTCTCACAGGCACTGAATTCCTATTTCTACTTGGTTTAAATAGCTACAATAATGACTGAATGCTGTTTATGGACAGAGGAAAGCAATGGGGGCAACCACAGGAAGCTCTCCAAGTTATTCTCAAATCTGGCCTTGTATTCAATCTCTGTGAGGTTAGACCTTTCAGTTTGCATCATTGAGCCATATCTCACACAAAATGATCCAAAATAAGTGAAAAAAACCCCAACTTCCCTTTATCTGCAGCACTAAAACCTAAAGATGCATCATCCCGGACATGTCAGAAAACATCCCTCTGCTGTATAAAACCTACTTCCCAGCAAAGGCTGTGATGAGAGGGCTCTGCAGTCACCAGACCTCTATTTTTTATTTAACAGAACCAGACATCCCGCACCGTCTGCTGTGGGCCAAGTAGTAGGGGGATCAAGCTTGAAAGGTGTGCAGTTATGGCCTAGAAAATTATCTGGGTGAACACTAGCAATCTATCTCCTCATGTGAAAGTAAGATAATGATAATTAGACTGAACAGTGCATCCTTTCCACTCCACCAGCACCACGGAGTCCTTAAATCAGCTGGGATCCTGATGTGCTGCTAAAGAGCTTAGTCTGCCCAGTTTATGCTTTTTATTCATAACTTGCACCTTTATGCAAAGGTGATAATTTCCTAATAAATAGCAAATTCAACCACATTATACCTGTCAGATAGTTGCAAATACCTAGAGACACTATTACATGAAAATGATTGTGTATTCTCCATTTTGGGAAAAAAACAGTGTGTGTCAGATTAATGAGGTTATGAGCAAGTGAGCAGAATAAACCAGTAAAATGTAATTAAGCCATTTAGCACTCCATAAAAACAGGAACACATAAAAAAGTAATGCGAACCACAGGGTGCAGTTATTTACCAGCCCCAGTATGTCAGTAGGACTTAAAGGGGCCCTCTCTTTTTCTTTTTGCCCCCCACTTTCAAGGCAAAAAAAATGTTCTAATCACTTTGAGCTCTCAAAGTTGTCCATCCATCTCTCATCCACATCATATGTTATACTCTCCCTCCCTATCTGTTTCCCCCTTAATGTCTTCAGCAGGAGAATGATTTTTTTTAAGATATCACTTGATGTTTTTTCATTTTTTTCCAGCTGCAGACACTCCCACTTCTTCAGGATTTGTTACCATGTTCTCCCTTATGTAGCAGGAGGTGTAAACTCGTCAGGATGCAAACACGCTAACCAAAATTGCTAGTCTGTGACATACTTTGGTTTCTTGCTTGTGTGTAAGTCACTTCATTAGAGATGCCTGGACAACCGAGCTCTAGGAAGCACAAAACTGCATCTAGGGACACAGTGAGAGGGAGTTCATATATGTTCATTTTAGGACTGAAGTAGGCTCTCAGAGATAACCCACAGCAGGTGCAGTAGAGCGAAGATATTTTCATTGCAGAGAACAGACATTTCAAATAGTTGTCTATCAAAGGTGGTAAAAGTAGGTGTTCATTATGTATAAAGCCATTCTAAATGCCACTATGCAAGAGGAAAGGGATCAAAGGGAGAGAGCTTAACATGCTTGCAGAGTGTGTTAGATTCCCTCTAGTGGCTGATATTCCAGAAATTAATAAATTACTATTGCCAGGAGCTAATACAAATATAGTTCCTCATTTAGCTGAAGTGGTAGGTGTTCTGATCGTGCTGATGACATCTGTGGGGAATTACAGTAAGGCACAGGAAGAGAAGAGGCAGGAGGTGGGAACCAGTATGTTAGCCAAGAACTGCATCCAGAAAGGGAACTTCTGGAAGAGACAGAGGATATGATGTGCCAGCAGTGGCTTGATGTGACAGATCAATGGCTCACGTCCTACAGAAGCCTGGATGTAGTGATGGCCTGAGAATTTACATGCTTCACGATAACAGAGAGCTAAAGAAGTGAACTTCAGTAAACCCAGAGAAATTCTTTGGCAGGTTCTTATAGAGAGCACAAAGAGGAGAGTTGGAAGTTTCTAGGGGACAAAACATAAAAAGCTGACCAGAAAACAATACATCCCAATGTGAATAAAATAGAGTGGTTGTAATAAAACACTAGAATGCAGCACCAAGAGCTATTGAATGACATGAAAATCAAAGAGAAAACATAAGCAGAAACAAGGTGCTGGAGGCTGTAAAATAATACATGGCCATGCATAGACATGATCAGAAAGACTAATGAAGAAATGGAATTACAACTAGTGATGGACATAAGACACAACATAATTATTTCTATAAATATAGTTCCTTTATGGAAAATACAAAACTTCTTGCCTAATGGAGGCAGGAGTGGAAACATTCAGCTTGTTTCTTATTTTTGATGTTAAAAAATAATGCGCTTGTAATTGCACTTCTGATAGGATTAACAGCAGTTAATGAGAGGACAAGAACTCTGGCCAGATAGTCATAGATCAGGTCAAATAACACTTAGATGCAGTTAGTGTACTGCAGTCCTCAGGCTGGTTGAAATGTACCCTTGGAGTATTTAAGCGATTAGGATGAGCTGTTGCTGGGTAGTGATTAACACTCTGTAGGGAAGGGTGAATTCCAGAGGAATGCAAGAGGATGGAGATAATTCTTACTGTTTTTAAAAAAAGAAGGAAGAATAAAGGAGAAGGGGAATTAGAGACTACCAAGCTGATTTTCTCTACGTCAAGAAAGCATAAAGATTTTTCCAGCACTGAGAGGTTGCAGCGATAAGATACAGCAAGTATGGATTTATCAAGAATAAATCATATCGCAAAAAGGCCTTGTTAAGCATCATTGCACCTCCAGTGTTACTGTGAGGAGGCAAAGGATTTGATACCAAGGCTTTTTGCCCATTCTCCTGTGTCATTCTTCTAAGCAGCCTAAGAAACTATGGCCCAAGTAAAACTACAATCAGGGTGATGCAAAGCTGAAATCAATAGCATGGTGTTCCAAAAAGACCAGTGCAAAGTGCTGTCTCTGTTTAGGACTGAGAACCCTGTGCACAAATGGGAACTGGGGACTAACAGGCTGCTCAGGGACATGGCAGAGGTGTGACTTGGAGCTTGTATCCTGCATTCCGAGGAATACGCTCCAAATGCCAGTCACCAAGGCAATAGTGGCAGCTTCATAGGAAGCTTGTGCCTTCTGTGAGGCTTCTTTTTAAAGTCTTGTTGCTCAGTTTTAAAGAAATGTGCAGGTCAGTGAGAGTCGTGAGTATGTTGTGAAGAGAAAAAAGATAGCAAGGAGCATGGTTGTCCTCTAAAGTTTCAAATCCTTAGTTAAGAGGCAGAAAGTTTCCAAATTCTAGATGATGCTGACCTTTTGAATGTGTGGTTTCCCTTGGCTTCAAATTTTCACTCATAACTTCTTTTTAGACTGTGAAAATTGAAAAGACCATTTTTTAATAAAATAACCCGACCTTGTACTTACACAGACCTTTCCTGAGTTAGTCCCTGTCTTAGTTAACTAAAGAAACTCTTTTAGAGTAACCTCCAAGTTATTGATAGCATTTCCATATTTAGGAGTCTAGCGCAGATATTTCTTAAATTGTTTCAGTGGTTAGTGAAAATGTCAACTTAAATTCTACTCTGTTTCTGACTTTTATTTCTGGATATTATGATATAATTTTATTATCAAAGTTTTCTTTCCTATTACATAAAGACACAGATCAAGTTATCCCTTAACCTCTTTGATGAACAAAATACATGGCTGTCCTGGAATGTACAGGTTTCCTTTCCAATCCTCTAATGATTCTCACTGATTTTCTCTGAACCCTCTCCAATTTATCAACATCCCTGATGAATCATGGACATCATATTTCAGCATAAACTCCCAAACATGAAGCTCTAGTGCCAAATCCAGACTTAATATAATTCCTTTCTGCTTGTCTGCACACTGGTTGCCTACAGAAATTTTCGTATTTATTCTTCCAGGGACAATATTGACTCTTTTCGATATGGCATCACACTGGCACTCATGTACTATTATTTATCCACTATCATTCCTAAATGCTTTCTAGAGATCCTGAAGTAAATTCCCACTATCCTGTAAGTATGTCCTACACTTTTTATACCTGGATATATTCCTTTATATGTAGCTGTGTTACAGCAATAAGGGTTTGCTCTTTTGTCTAACCTAGCAGGTTATTTTCTTTTTATCAGCCATTTTTGTGGTTTAGATTGTGATTTTCTCTGGTCCTCCAGATCATTGATAAAACTGCTGAACATATACAGGCCAAAGCGTGATAACTGTAGATCTCTGATAAAAACTCCATCTATCATTGATGATTCTCTAATTTGAATCCATTAAAAATGTGCTGTGCTGGTTTTCCATTGTTCTAAATTCTTGGTCAAAGTCCCAGACCGGCAATCAGGTCATCTTGACTAGATGCTGTATATTGTTTGTGACTAACTGAAAGGGTGGATGCCAGTCTTCAAACGATTCTGCTGTGTGACTGAATGAAGTCGTGCTAAACACTTGGGAGTCAAAAGCAAAACTCACACTATACATGAGAAATGCTGTGTGTCGGGGGAGGGATCAATAATTGCATTTTAGTATTGCAGTGCAGTGGTACTTAGTTCATCTTTGACTAGTTTCTGTGAAGATCAATGTGAGATTTAAGTGAATTATTGTGGCTAAGTGTTTGCAACTCAATAGCTGTAAAATTATGACAGATACCTTAATACTACTATATTGGCTTTCTAGAACATCCCACAGAGGTTTTGGTTGTTTCGTTGTTTGGTTTTTTGTTTTTTCTTTTTTTAAAATCACTTTACTTACATTTGCAACTCATTTCTGAGTCAGGATATGAATTTTCCTGACATATTTCTTGTGCCTTTTTATCTGCTAGAACTTCAGGCATTATCTTCAATGGCAAATTTATTTAAAGAATGTAATAAAAATCCCACTAATATTTATGTAGTTTTCTGAAGAAATATTGTATTGTCTTCCTTGATCTAATTTTAGAACTTGAAAATTAAAATATGTAGTTACACTGGGTTAATTTACATGCCCTGATTTTTTAATTATATGTATAAAATATCAGCATGCACTGATCTGGGTGAACTCAGAAAAAGGAAAGAATTGCTGATATTCTCACTTTGCAGACTGACCCATTTTTTACTAATATTTGAGGAGTTAAGGGCCACTAAGTTAACATATATTTTCTACTTTGTGTGTCAAAATGCAGACAATTAGGTTTATGTTTGACTTTGGCATTTAGTCCTGAGTTTCAGAAAAGTGCTGAGCCTTTTCAGTTTCCTCTGAGTGCTGGCAAGTGCCTGCAGAAGTGCACGCTGTCATCTGATAAGGACAATAAGGAGAGCATCAGCAGCATTCCTTTTTTTATTCCATCATATATAACATGCTTGTCAAACAAAATACAGCATGGTGAGGTAATGACTGCACTGCGTGAGCAAGTTTCCAAGCAGGAGGCAATACCCCTGGAGCAGTTATGCTGTTCCAGGGCCTGAGCCAGCAGCTCTCCATGGCTCTGCTTGTGCCGTGCTGTGAGTAGCCAACGTGGGGGTCTGAAATCATCCCTGCTCTGCGCCATGCAGTCACGGCCGAGCGACAGCATTTGCAGCTTTTTCATGTGCTGCCCGAGCATTGTGTTGTCTCTCGGCTAAACCAAGGCCCCTCGAGGCCCTGGGCAGGAGGATGGTACCTTTATCAGGTGCCATCCGAGTAGGGGGACGGGAGTTTTGTACCCCCTGCCTGGTGGAGGTCTGTGTGTTCCTCCGGCCGGGCACAGGCACGTAATGGCACAGCTCGAGTTCCGGATGGAGGCGAGGAAAGAGCATGCTGAGAAAAATAATTGAAAACGAAGCTGCATTTAAAAGTAATCAAATTACTCCTTGGGATTAAATTTTTAGAGCCAAATTTTAGCCCTCATTCTATGGCAGTGCATTGGCAGGACTGTGTAGCTTGGCCCAGCTCCATGCCTGGGGAGAGTTTACTACTTTTCTGAGTAAATAGAACATATGAAGCCAGATTCTCATTGCTTTTATGCCTAAGTAAATGCACCCCTTTTTCAATTGAGCATCCCTGATTTATACATATGTCCATGAAAGAAAACAGAAAGAGAATGGCTCCACAGCTGCTAAACCTTTGCTGACTCCACTTCCAGAGTGCTCAGGGAAAGCACTGGTAATGAAAGATAAGAGGGCATGATTACTTGGGGTCTGATTACTTCTTCAGAGATCTGGACCTGCTCTTTCAGCTACAAAGTAACCATTAGGATGAGGCGTGTAATTCCACTGTGGCATCTAAGAAATTTAAAATTCCATTGTTCAAGGACTCCACCCACCCGTAAGAGCGCCGGGGGATTTATCCTGAACTGTTTGCCTTACTGCCTTTGGACATTTTGTCAATGAGAGAAGTTACTACTACACAAGAGTAGGAGGAAGCTTTATAGCTCCTGTAAAGGAGAAGAAAAAAGATGTTCAGAGGACAGATGACGTATCTCTGGTCTTCCAGACCACTGCAATTCCCAAAAACCTAGTTATGGAGCTGCCAGATTTTGGTGTTCAGAAAAATTAAATCTGTCACTGAGTTGCACTGCCTGTGAGAAGATTTCAAAAGGAGCAAAACACTGCAGGTACTATATATACATATACACACA
The DNA here is from genome assembly GCA_013398955.1 of Callaeas wilsoni. Classification (NCBI taxonomy): domain Eukaryota; kingdom Metazoa; phylum Chordata; class Aves; order Passeriformes; family Callaeidae; genus Callaeas; species Callaeas wilsoni. The sequence continues at coordinate 130,343 of VWPU01021228.1, forward strand.
TATATATTTGTGTGAATGTTTAAGCTGAGCTCAAATTAATAGTTAAGCGAAGAGGGGTTAAACTGTTGGGGACAGTATATGTGTGGGTGTATATACACATATGTAAAGACTACAACTAGCTGTGACAAATACAGCAGCCTAAGCTCTGTTGCACTGAGGTGTTGCATTATAACATATGTATCTGTCTTGCCTGGCTTTTATGCTGAGCCCCTCCACATGCTATTTGAAGATTTTTGTGTCATATATCCTACACTGTGCTCTGACAGTATCTAGGCACTACAGACTGAGTTAAGAATGGACTGACACTTCGAAGACTGTCCCTTGCTGTTAGCTTAGCACTGTTTCATGTGAAAAATATCTTCAGAATGGCTGTTTCTTCGTCAGATAACAGACCTGCCTACCCTTACAAGTGACAGCTCCATCCCTTCCACTTCAGAAAACAGAGGGCATCATTAAAATTTTGAGATCCGTATAGGAATACCACAAAAAGAAAACAATAAATGTAAATACCAGGGTCTGGTATATGTCAAGATTTTAATGGAACCCACACTGTCAAAGATCTCAGAACTAATGAATTGCTCAAGAAAAATGTCCTCACTTCTTTACTATTCTGGTTCTTGAAAATTGGTAGACAAGTCTTAGAAGAATTAGATTTGTAGTGCCCCAAGGTGAGAGTCACCACATCTGTGGTCTCATTAGAGGACTTCTCTTCCCCCACAAATGCATCCATCAAAAGTGGTAGGAAAGAATTCATATAATGAAATTGGATGTGCTGGCTTCTTTGGAAACTTTGTTCAATATTCACTGAAGTTAGAGGAATTATTTAATCAGGACCTTGTGTTTACTTTTGGTTTTGCAACATGGGTTCATAAGTGACAGGGCCAAACTTTTTTTCAAGTTTTTTCCAGAACACAAAAGAACTTTGAAGTAATAACTTTGAGATTGCTCTAAATCCATGGGTGAATTATGACTAAATGTAAGCATTTAGGGGTATAAGAATACCAAAGTTGGTATTGGGATGAATCAGATCGGACCCATTCAGGCTTGGAGAATGATGATGTGCATGATAAGACATTATAAGAAATTGTGTACTAGAAGAGTGCAACAGCAGAGTAATTTTCTTCCTGCTCTTCTGTCACATAGAAAAAGCTCTTTACTTGAAGTATTTCCTTCTAGGTTTTGTTGCTCTTCTAATATAACTGTGAAAGGTCTTATTGTCCACAAATGAATAAAGTACCTGATGCCCAATTCTGGCCTTTTCCCAAAAACGGATACAAAGCAGATACAGAGCTCAGCCTCTCTCTCATTAGTCTGATTGCAAAATTCCCATTATATCTCCTGCCATTGGAAGAATTTTCTCTGTTGAGACTTAATTCACAAACTACATCACGAAATCAACCAAAACACTTGTATAATTTCTAAAATTATATTAGACAAAAATTGGAAAAACCCACAAAAGTATGGAAAATTAAAAAAAAACCCACTATGTTTTTTATTTTCTTCTTCAAAATTGTCTCACTACATCTTAATCAATTTCTTTTCACACTGTTGAAAATCATCAAAAAACTGCTTCATTCTTAGTTAACTAAAGTATGCGCACTAGACAATAAATCTTTAACAATTTTTTTTCTTTTGCTTTGTGGTCATATTTTTGGTCAATCCAAATTTTCCTTTATACCAGCTTCTGGTTTTGGCCAATAAAGGGGATATACCAGTTGTTCAAGCATGCCTTTCATCTGTAGCTGTAAAGGTCTGAGATTAAGACTGCAGTATCCAAAATGCCAAAAATGCTTTCTATCACTGATTACTAATTAAGTAGTCCCTTATCAAAGGACATCCCTTCATAGACTAAAGGAAATCTCATCTTTGAAAGGGCCAGTAGTCATGAAATATAAATGAGAAGATAACAGTAATGCTATGTTCTCTTAGCATGCATCATATCCCGTGGTGATTTTTTACTTATAAAACATTGAACTGATTGCATACTGTTTTGCTGTGTATCACTCACAAGGACTACTCTTGGGTAATGAAGTGTAATTAAGAGGAATCATATCTATCTCTTCATTCGAAGCCAATGATTTCCTTTCCCATTAGTTACACTCTGGAAATACAATGCTTTACAGACAATCTTTACCATTGATGTAATTGACTCAGCTGTCTTCAGATGTTAGAGCTGTGTATCAATGGCTATATCATTTAGATGCTTTTTCTTAGTTCAGCAGTTAAACAAATATAAACTGTATTACTTGCCAGTCATCAGGACAGATTATTAGATGCAGTGCTAAGCAGCCATCCCTGCCTTTGAAGAACACAAGAGATGCGCTTTTTATTTAAGTATGTTTTAGAAGCTAATTAAATATTAGAAAGACCTGGGGATATGTAATACCTGAGTGCTTGGTTTCTGACTACTGAGAATCTGCAATACCAGTCTGTTATGCTGAGGTGAAGAACACAGAAACTGAAGGAAGACTGGTTCTCTCTCAGGATGTAGCAACTTATATACACACACTATTCCCTATGAGTAATAGGGTAAGGGTAATGGTGGCATTCTTTATATTTCACTGGAAATTTACAGTAATTTACTGAGAAATTCTGAAGCCCAATAGTGATATGCAGGTGAAACTCAGTGTACACATGCTAACATAGAGAATAACCTAACATTTTTAAAACATGAGCTTATGAAATTGGACATGCTATGATTTCACAGAATTGTAAAACAGCTGGAGTTGGAAGGGACCTTAAAGATCATCTAGTTCTAAACTGCTTGCCATGGGCAGGGACACCTTTCACTAGATCAGGTCTACTTCTTCCGGTTTTATTTGACAATCTTTTATCTTTATCTTCTATTATGGGAAGTACGTTTGAGTGAAAGAGTTAATCACCCTCTCTTTAAAACGCATATGGACAATATACAAACTACAGGCTGAACAGTGGCCAGTGGGAATCATAGGGTAAATCATCCTTTTTAGTGCTTTTTGCTTGCCAAGACCACTGCAAACCTCAGGCCTGTAGTTTTCTGCCAGTCAGCACCACCACCACTGCATTAATGGTCATCAAATGTCAAGAATCACTTTGACCTTAGAAAATACTTGGAACAAGAGGATAATGACTAAATAAAGCCTGAATCTTAGGGATAAATACGTAATTTATGATGCAGCACAGAAGGAAGATTACCTGTATAGCACTTCCTGGGTATGTGTATGCGCACACAGAGGAGAATCTGTTCTCCTTCAGTCACGGTGCACATTTGTAAATGTTAAAGACAGGGAACAGACGACAAGTTAACATGGCAAAGAACTGTAAAAGCATTACTGCCTCTCCTTTATTTTTCAGTAATTTAAAAAGTTTTTGAATGAAGTATTGCAAACTGGCTTCTGAATAGTCATATGGTATTTTAAGTACCTACCAAAGAAAGAGAGTACTTTTAAATATTGTAATTTAGAGCTCACAGGAGACTTCAGACAGTTTGTTATCCATTTGAACCTAATGCAAGCAATAACAAGCTTACTGGATAAGGTGCCTACTTTCTGAAATATTTTTAATCTCTAATACCCATTATTAATTGTTTTAATATCTAGAATTGTTGTACATGTCTGAACATTTTTAAGGAAATCAGGATAATAGGGTTTCTGGACATTAAAAATGCCCTGGATAATGTATTTTATTATTTCTCAGCTATTTTCTGTTTTGAAAATATAAATTCAAGGAACTCTTAGAAAAGAGGGATCATTAAGACTGCAAAAATATCAGGGTGGCAAAACAGTAACATTCTTCAGCTGCTAATAGTCTCTGAACTGCTAGAAATGCTTCCTGCTATCTGCATTTTAGAAACCAAGGTAATACTAATGATGTTTTGTATCCTTAGGATCCTCAGTGGTGTCATTAGTACAAACTCATCTCAGGAAAAGTTCTCTGGGTAGCAGAAGGAGCAGTCTGGGACCTGGCTCGTGCCATATTCCCCAGCCGGTGCAGTGGGGGTGCTGCCTTTGTGTGTCCCATTGTGTGCCCTGTTTGTTCATTCAATGTCACATCCTGAAGCTGCACCAAGGCCCTGCTGGGTTCAGGAAGAGGTTGTTATCCTTAGAGCTGACTGGAAAACAATGTTACACATGACAAGGCCTGTGGAAGATAGGAAACATTTTACCTACAGAATTTCCTCCTAATTATGGCAAATCAGAAAAACACTTTGATTTGTTAACCATGGGGCTTTTTTGTGTCCAGGAGCTCTGTTTTTTTCTTATGTCTAAAAAACTCTTAGCACAGCACAATGATGGTTCAGCACTTGAGCTCTCATAAGCTACGGTGACAGAAGTAGAAATAAACAATAAATATAGCAGTACTCACAGCTCCCAAACTATTGATGCTGGCTGATTTTGGAAACCACAGTAAAAACAATTTCTCATATTTCAAGCACAAGAAAACACCGGGTTTGTAAAACTTAGGGAGATGTAAAACCCCTTGTCGACCTTTGTCCTTCTGACAGTGCTGAATTTAGTAAGCCTAATCTTGAGGCATCTGACTGACTTAACCCTCTCCTGTTTTGTTCTTTAAACACCACTGATTTACATGGTATTTTGCCTTAGACAGGGCAGTCAGGCTTTGATATTTGATCCCCATGGGAGTGTTGATTAATAAAGCCTGAGAGGAAAAGTTATAACTGCAGAAAATGAGAGCGAGTGAGAGTCCTTTGTAAACGAGAGTCCTGGGATCTGCAATGATTTCAAATTACATTTCTATGTAATTTGTGTGTGTGTGTGTGTGTGTAGTCAGTGCTTTGGCATGTCAATAGCTCTTAGTGCACTTCAGAAAATATTCTCTGAACATTAATAATCTGTAGACCTAACCTATCTTGGCTCAGGTAATTGTACAAAAATAGTACCATCACTGTGTTAGAAATGAAAAGAGAAAAAAACCCAACAACTTGCAAAAAAGGCACTGTAAAAGCAAGAGAGTAAAGAAAAACAAAAATGATAGCTATTACAGCTGAGAACTAAGTAGTTTCTTCCTGAAGGCACAATAGCAAAAAATTAGAAATTAGTTCCTTATAAGGCAAGATCCAAATCTGGGGCATCAAGAAATTTGACGAGTAAGCTGTAGGCTTGACACTGGGGCCAGGCACCTGACCTCATTGCTGTGGGCTGTGTGAGAGCAAACAGAACTTTCTGCATTTTCTGTATTCCAATTCTAAAAGGGTCACTGTGTGCTGTAATAGCCCTGGCTACACAAAGCATCTGACACTTTTTCATACGACCCCACATGACCTTTCTTAATGTGGAAAAGACTATGAATCTACCAATTACTACTGAAAACTAATAATCAGTTGTGTTACATGCATATAATAAGACCTCCACTAAAATTTATTGATCAGTGTTTGTAACATATGCTATCAAAATTTCAATAATGTCTTTGGAAACTGAAATTGTGGTATGCTTAAATTTTGTTGGTGACCTTCACTGAACTGACTGTAATTTGGAAATACTGTGAAATCTATAAAGGCTACACTTTGCAAGCAGCCAAATGTTGAATGCGGGTTATGATTTCCACAGCATGTGAATAGCTTAATATTTTTATTTTATTTACCTCTGATTAGTTGTACATGGAATATTAAAGCTGGCTTTTTACAGTCAATATATCTAGTGGTATTTAAATCAGAACATAGATCTCTCCTCTAAGTACAAATCAGAAGGACAGACACTTAATAGTTTTGAAACATATGGTTAATAGGCCTATATTTTTTATTTATAACTCTATAATTATATTTTATTTTTCAGTTTGCAGATATTGGGAATCTTCAGATGGCCCTCAATTATTTTGAATTTAGCTAATGATATATGTTGATGCAGTCCAAACTCTAGGCTCATAATAAACAAAAGCTAAAAGAAGGAAATACACCAATTCTTGGTTTTTTACTAAATGTTATTTAGAATTTTTTTTTTCTAGTTTTCCAATCCCTGAGAGGGTTGGGTTGTTTTGGTTTTTTTTAATGATTGTTCTTCATCTCCAAATTTCATTGCTGCTCTCTGTGCTGGGTGTTTGAGAGACCTCAGCTCTCATTTCCACCAGAGCATTTGGTATGATTTGGCGACAAAAAAAGGTGAAATAGCTCAATGTAGAAAGAAAAGGCTGACCAGAAGGGATCAGCTGTCAAAGCCAGTGGGAGCCAAGCCCTCGCGCAGCCCCTCTGACTGGCCGGGCAGCATTGGTGTCCTGTTTGTCCTCACTATCCTGCAAGGCAGGGAAACAGGCCCATCTGTAGGAGTTTGAGTTCTTCTT